>OX328124.1:130302889-130402889 GCA_946811695.1 Gonocerus acuteangulatus | reverse complement strand
TGAGTCCAACCTCAATAGCTACTTTCCTTCGGAGGAAAGTGCTAAAAGGCTGCCAAAATACAAGCCGAAACATCATAATTATTTTCAGAAAATCTAACTGTTTTCCTTATCCGAATTCCTTGACTTCTAATGGCCTCGACTTCTAACTATTTGTATCTCATTGTGATTTGAAGAAGGCTTGAAAACATGTCCAAAAACACGTTGAAGTCAATGAAAAACGGCTTTTCAAACCTCGTTGGCACATCCGAACGAAAGAAAATGATTTTTCTTATTCCCTGAAGAACATTGAAATTTGACAACGGTATTAACCTGATAAGATGTGTGCATTGACTACTCAAGAGGAAAATTGGGCGTGGTAAACCAAGAAGTACGACATTGACTATATAAATAAAAAAAATTATTAATACAAAATATGATATCAATAAAAAAAAAAAAAAAAAAATATATATATATATATATATATATATATATATATATATATATATAAAAGAAAAAAGATAAAGAAAGAAAAAAAAAACTATTTTAAAAAAATTATTAAGAAAATATAAATAATAAAAAGATATTTAAAATAATGTATACAAAAAAATAAATAAAAGAAAAAATATATTTGTACAAAAAAAAAAAGTGAATATGTAATAACACATTTGTTGATATTGTAAGCTATATTGATATTTTCATATAAAGTGTACATTTCGTTTTGTCAAAACATTAATTTTTTAAGGCAGAAACATAAAACTAATACACAAAAAAAAAAAAAAATAAAATAAAAACGGTTTCACATGTACAAGTATTTTCTTATATATAAATTATACTAAATAAAATAAAATTTAAAATTTGGTTTTCGGGCAATGATAGCCACGTTGTTCTTTCCCCTAAAAAACAAACAAACTACATTGACAAAATCTTGCTCTACAAAAGTATTCAACATATCTAAAAACTAAACATTAATGAAAATGTTGTAATTATTATCTCTTGAAAATGATTCTATCTAATCTTCAAACTTTAAAATGTTATGATAACGCAGACCGTAAAAGTGAGACTTTTTATTACAGGAAAAACAAACTTAATAAACAAACGTACGTTTAGCTGAGTAATACGGTGGAACATGGATAATTCCAACTTCGATAATTCGAAATCGTGGTTAATTCGAATACTTCTCCCTAGAATTTAGGGCATAAACAATGTAAAAAAAACGTGGTTAATTCGAATACAATTTTGGATAATTCGAATTTTTTACGAGCCTTTACCTACAATGGGAAGTGATCGATCTTAAATCTTGTGAAAATATTCTCCCCTCGGGTAAGAAGGATACGGATGTAGGGGTTCCTGGACAAGAAGCGCGGCGGTCTCCTAGTCTAGTTCTTGGACTCTAGGAGTTCTGCCAAGTGGTGGGTCGCGCTTCCTCCCTTCCAGGGGTTGTTATAGTTCCATCCTGTGGTTTTATCCTAGAATTCCCTCCCACCATCCCTCCCATCTTCATTTCTTATTCAGTTATAAGTCAGTCAGAGCCTAGATCTGTTGTATTGTTTGTGCCTTTAATTTCTGGTGTACAGTGCAGTTCAGTGAGTTGTTGATTTAAGATGTCGAAGCCTAGAAGTTGTAAAACTTTAACGTTGTCAGAGAAAATAGCTCCGATTAAAGAAGTTGAAAAAGGAATAAAGAAAAAAATCTAAAAATGCCAAGGAATTCCTCCTAACACTTTATCAACTTACCTGAAAAATAAAGAAAAAGGTTCTTGTCCATGAAAATTACTTTTTTTTCAAAAGAATAGACTTTTATTTTTACTTTTTTGATAAATTATTTGTTACTTATGTACATAATCATCAATTCATGAAATGTTTTTCATTGTCTAAATAAAAGGTATTTCATTTTTTTAATTAATAAATATGAAAATATGAAATTCGATTTTTTACACCTTCATTTTCAAAAACTTTTATAATTCGAATTTTGGATAATTCGAACTTTTGTATCGGTCCCTAGGGGTTCGAATTACCCAAGTTCTACTTTACTCGAAGAATTTTCCGATATCGACTCGTATGTATCAGAACATTATGAATGACTGTAGCAATTGAGGTTGCACTGATCAAAAATATTTAGAAAAATAGAAAAGGGGATTGCTCTGTAACCATATTATTAATTTGATTGAGCCGGCAGTTATATGAAATTTTTTGGGCAAATTATGGGCATATGTCGTAAAAAGAATACTAATATAAAATACCAAATCTGTTAATGTATATATTTTATCTATCTATTTGGCTATTTCAAAGGAATTATTCAGGAATTGAGCTTACAATACCACTTTTCTCAGGAATGTGCTCAGTTTTTTTTTTTTTTTTTTTTTTTTTTTTTTTTTTTTTTTTTTTTTTTTTTTTTTTTTTTTATTTATCTCTAGATCTACACTTTTCTTTTTATTCATTAATTTTTCTTTATTTTTTATGATGCTTATATCGGTATATCGTTAATTTTTTTTTCCTTTTCTATTATTTCTATGTTTGTGAAATAAAATATTTTATTTGCATTTATTTCATGATTCGAAAAAGCTATTTTATTATGTTTTTCATCAATAGATTTTACAAGCCAATAACTGCGATTATTTTCCGAGTTATATTTTGTTCCTGTTGAGTTTGTGTATTCCATATTTTTATCATTTATCTTGTATTTCATACTTGAGAAACTGTTTTTAAATAATTTTAATCATTAATATGAAATAATATTGACAAGTTAGGGGTTATGGTTTGAAATATTTGTTAGGCTGTATTAAAAAGGATTGAAGGATTCGCTAGTAGGGAGCTGCTAAATTAAAGAAATAGAATATGAAGGGAGGGAGGAAACGCGCTAAAAACTCTAATAGAATTGATAAGACGATAAGAGATTGGTAAGAGAGCGATAAGAGAGATAAGACCCTAAATGGTGGATGATAGTTAAGCACTTACTACAGGCTAAATATTTATCTAAAGGGTAAAGAGGATAAGAGAAGGGATAAGTGGCTAGAACTCCCGCGCGTCGCCATGGATACCGGAGGGAGGAGCGCATGCTTAGCCCCGCCCATTTCCTCCCCCACTCCTTGGGAGGTTGTTTACTTTTTATCCCCTCTCTCTTTCTCTCTCTCTCGCATGGTCCCTGCGGAATCCCCTTTCTAAGCATTCACTAAACCTTTTCTCTTTTAAACTACATTCTATTAGCTGGGAATTATTTAGCTTTATTTATGGCTGAAATAGTCTGCAAACAAACTCAGAGGACTGGGCTGGGTGCTTTAGTCTTAATACATCCTAACTTGTTATTGCTTAGATTTCAAGAGCTTGGTACTCGGCATTAGCAGAGCCTCCGAGGGGTATTACTGGGGCCCAGTCTAAATTACTCCACGGGCCCCTTAACCCCCCCCCCCCACATTACCAGAAACTATTAATGGAATGATTTTAAAACTGACATTTCTCTGATAACAATATTAAATACATTTGTAATTCTAGTCTACGGTACATTGGCACTTCCTGGGGCTACACATTTTTGGACTGACAATATTAAAAAGCTAGTTTATACATTAAAAAATTATCCATTTGTTTTACTAAGTAATAAATGTGCTAACTATATTTAGGGTATATGATTTTGTTATTTCAAATTATAATGCGAGTGTAACCTATCATATGTAACATCAAATGTTTGACACGCAGGAGCTGCATAACTAAGCACATTTCCCAAAAAGGGATCGGGTATAGATGGGGACTGCAAGGAAATTTAGTTTTGGCACACTAGGAGATCATGCCACGTTCGGATGTTATCAATTTGCCTGGATTTCATGAGGAAAAAAAAACTTTTAGTAGGTACTTTTGTATGTAGTGTTTTTAACTCCAAACGTAACGTATTTTCTAATAGTTTTGCTTAGTATTAAAGAAAAGTGTAGTATAGTAACTACACACTGCTTATGAAGGCAGTGGGCCTTTTGATTGCCATCACTGCTAGTGCGTCCTCTTAGCCACCCGTGTGCGTATTCCATAACCTCCAAGTAGGCCAAGAGTACTCGAATGACATTTTTTTAATGAAAAAATTGTCATTTGCCTGGGTGTTTATAAAATACAACCAAACCTTATATAATAAGTTCTGTACTTAAAATAAAAGAAATAGCATTCAGTAAAATTTTGAGGTTTGTAAATTCTATAAATCCTAAGATATAACCCGAAATCCACCAGGTGCGTAACTTAACTTACATCTTTTAATTTTAATGTTTTTAACCAGCATACTCAACGAAAAAAAGGAGTTTCTTGTAGTGAAATCTCACTTCTTACATTCAAATGATGTGTGTTTTGGTGAATGACAAGTTTCTAACTTCTGACTGGATTATTAATTTAATCCACTGGTAAACCCCCATTCATAATAGACGATGTATTTAGAATTGCGTTTAAATTTAGAAAAAAATACGACTGTTATAGGCAAAAGTTAAGAAATCCTCAGACGATCTCGCCCATTTTCAAAAAAAAAAAAAATTGTTCATTAGTTGGTCACAATGTATACCGGCTTCTGTTGTAATGAACCAAAAATTACGGCCGGACATAATAATATACATAAGGAGTTGTCTATTCCACATGGAACGATACCATTTGTTGGTCACAATGTATACCGGCTTCTGTTGTAATGAACCAAAAATTACGGCCGGATATAATAATATACATAAGGAGTTGTCTTTACCACATGGAACGATACCATTTGTTGATCACAATGTATACCGGCTTCTGTTGTAATGAACCAAAAATTACGGCCGGACATAATGATATATATAAGGAGTTGTCTTTACCACATGGAACGATACCATTTGTTGGTCACATTGTATACCGGCTTCTGTTGTAATGAACCAAAAATTACGGCCGGACATAATAATATACATAAGGAGTTGTCTTTACCACATTAACGATACCATTTGTTGATCACATTGTATACCGGCTTCTGTTGTAATGAACCAAAAATTACGGCCGAACATAATGATATTCATAAGGAGTTGTCTTTACCACATGGAACGATACCATTTGGTAACGAACTCGTGTTTCATTTACCTAAAGATCTTCCTTCTCTGTCAGCAACCTCAAAGTACTTTGAAACTCGTTCAATCGTTTATTACTAAAACATTACATACCTCTGGTGTAGAAGCTCTGGAGCTAGGTACATAACTACTAGGTATGTGCTATGTACTAGGTACATAAGCTAGGTACATACCTCTGGTGTAGAAGCTCTGGAGCTAGGTACATAACTACTAGGTATGTGCTATGTACTAGGTACATAAGCTAGGTACATACCTCTGGTGTAGAAGCTCTGGAGCTACGTACATAACGTTTTGATGGTTGATAAAGAGATATATTTAAGGTGTAAATTTAATGGAATATTTTTAACATCGCGGTAAAGACTCAATTTAAAAATTATATACAAACAACAAATCTGCATATTAAATTTAATCAGCAACATGCGAGCATATTTTTTAATAAAAACATTACTCAAGGTGCGGTTTTATAATTAGAAGAGGAATAATTAAATTGTTATTTACGGGGGAAAATTGGCCGACAAGAAAAAGCACCTTCACATGAAAATGTACCTAATTGGGTATAACCGAGTGTAAAAAGAAGGAAAAAAAACCTCTACTAAAAATGTAAATGTTTATGAATGAGGAAACAAACAAGCGAGCGGAAATAGGAAGTCTGCTGATGATGGTGCGTGTTGATGATGCTGATAAGCTGGTGGTGATTCTGTGATATGCGTGACACAGCTTGTATACTCTATATATATACACATTCACCGTCTAATTATATAACCTCGCTCTTACATATCATCATTAATTACATTTCATACGATTGCTTTTTAAGCGTCGTTCCTCCCTCCCTTTATAGAGAGGAAACCCGCTCATGACGCAATCCAGGAGTGCGTAAATATATATCTTTGACTTTTCGCTCTCTAGCTGGCTAAAAAATTGACCAATTTTAATGAACTTTGTATAACTGGCGAATAAGGCGGAAGGTCTATAAAATTACGCCACACACTTTTACACTTTTTATATCTCTTCCCTACATGTTTCGCACCCTTTTTGGTGCCTCTTCAGGGGAACACACTTAAACATTAAATTCAGCCTCAACCTGAGGAATGGAACCTTCCACTAGCAGGGCCTCGTCTAGACTGGTCATTCACTGAACGAATCCAATATGGTGTCAAATAGTCAGCTGATCGATAATCGATCTGTCATAAATTCATAATTGATTTTAATTTCCAGATGAAATATAGTCCTATAATAATTTTTAAAAAATCCATACACATCCCACCCTTTTCCTATTTTTTGTCAAATAAATAAATAATGAAAATATTATAAATAAAAAAATAGGAAAAGGGTGGGTTGTGTATGGATTTTTAAAAAAGTATTATAGGACCATAATTCATCTGGAAATTAAAATCAATTTTGAATTTATGACAGATCGATTATCGATCAGCTGACTATTTGACACCATATTGGATTCGTTCAGTCAATGACCAGTCTAGACGAGGCCCTGCTAGTGGAAGGTTCCATTCCTCAGGTTGAGGCTGAATTTAATGTTTAAGAGTGTTCCCCTGAAGAGGCACCAAAAAGGGTGCGAAACATGTAGGGAAGAGAAATAAAAAGTGTAAAAGTGTGTGGAGTAACAGGAACAAAGTTTTTGGACAAAATTCAGGTAAACGCTTTTTTTCTTGATATTTTCTGATACAATCTTATTTATCCAGAAATTCAGGTTAACGCTTTTTTTCTTGGTATTTTCTGATACATTCTTATTTATCCAGAAATTGGTTGGGAAATTGTTATGTAGGGAATTTTATTAAATTTCCAAAAAAATACGGTTCTTATTAAATTTTTCATAGAGAAATCTTATTCGGATAAATCGGAGTTTGAATATAGAAATATTAATTTATGACACTGTCAGTTTCGGGTGAAAATTCAAGGTGCTAGCGTATCGCACAATTTGAAAAACGTAATTTTGAGAAAAAAACTACTTTAGAATTTATTCTACTGAAAATGTTAGTTTTTTCCCATAATTTATTGTAATGAAATGTATTGAAGGGGGATCGGTGGGGGTGAGTGCAAAAGGCACATTCAGAAACTTGTCGACCACATTATAGCTCTTGGACATCATTTTTAATTAGTTTTTTTTTTATTATTTATGTATTTGCTTTGCAGGATTTCCCCTTAGCACAGGACTTTGGCTAATATATTTATTCAGTTAGTTCTAATGTTTGTAGATTTTAATATTTACACTATTCGACTCATATTAACACATTATAATGTGTAAGTTAGTAACAAATTAACAATATTTCTACATGACAATTAAATAATATAACTAATAATATGTAATTGAATATTCCCCATTAAAAATATATAATCATAAAATTAAAATATAAAACAAATTTAAATTAAATGCACAGAATAAAAATAATAATAAAACTCCCATTAATTTAAAATAAAAGACCGGCACATTAGCATTTCTTTAACATATCTAGATATTCCTAGAAGTTTATATTTATTATTGCTATTGAGTACATTGAGGAAATTAATTTCTTAGTGATTATCAGTAAGAAAGGTGAGATGTTTAGTTCTTATCTCGTCATAAGCAGGGTAATATATAATTAAATAATTAATAAATAATCACTACAGAGAAGATTACGAAGTTTCTGGAGAAACATAACATAAAAACAGTTTCTGAAGAAACATAACATGAAAACAGTGTACACCACTGACTGCAAGAAAAGTCAAATAATAAATAACCCCAAGGATAATTTATAGTTAAGATCACCAGGTGTCTACAGTATCCCATGCTAAGATCACCAGGTGTCTACAGTATCCCATGCTAAGATCACCAGGTGTCTACAGTATCCCATGCTAAGATCAGCAGGTGTCTACAGTATCCCATGCTAAGATCACCAGGTGTCTACAGTATCCCATGCTAAGATCACCAGGTGTCTACAGTATCCCATGCTAAGATCACCAGGTGTCTACAGTATCCCATGCTAAGATCACCAGGTGTCTACAGTATCCCATGCTAAGATCACCAGGTGTCTACAGTATCCCATGCTATGATCACCAGGTGTCTACAGTATCCCATGCTAAGATCACCAGGTGTCTACAGTATCCCATGCTAAGATCACCAGGTGTCTACAGTATCGCATGCTAAGATCACCAGATGTCTACAGTATCCCATGCTAAGATCACCAGGTGTCTACAGTATCCCATGCTAAGATCACCAGGTGTCTACAGTATCCCATGCTCCTGCGGAAAAGAATACATTGGACAGACAGGAAGATTGGTGTGCACTAGAATAACAGAACATATGAAGACGGTTAAGAATGGCAATATTGAAAAATCGGCGGTATCAGAACATTTTTATAACACGAATCATGCAATCCAATTCGACCAAGTTAGCATTCTAGCAAAAATAGAAAATTACCAAGAACGGATTATTAGGGAAGCCATTGAAATAGTAAGATGCACGGAAAATTTCAACAAAGAAGATGGTTACAAGCTCAGCAAATTATGGCATCCGGTGATTAAACCTAGAGAAAAAAGAAAAAACGAAATTCAGCCTATCAACGATCCAGATGGAACCCACCAACCAGAATCAAGAAAGACCGGGACCTACCAATCAGGGACATGGAAGAGCAGACTACGCCCGCGGATGAATACAAAGATAGGTAATTATACAGAAGAACTAGAAGAACATCCTCATTCTCAGACTAAGCCCTGAGGAAGCTGGCAGTATGACTAGCGAAACGTCGGCAAAGAAGTTTGTGACACGGTCAATACCAGAAGACTATAATATTTGTAATGAGTCGGACCGTGGAAGCCTACGAGTTAAATTGAATAATTAATGTTCTCTTGAACATGTAAACAACATAAAGAACGTTTCTTCTGCGGGTCTATTGCGTATGTTGTGTTTTTGATGGTGAATTTTTTTGCTTAGCTACTGCAATTTCTTAGTTGAAATATTTTTTTGCATTTGAGGCGTATAGATACAAAAGCGCTTCTATCCAATTTATGGCTCATCATGTCCAATCTGTGCCAATCCTACCTACTTCTATCGGAAACAAACAACGCTATAATATAGAACAATATAATATACTGTATTATACTGTTCTATATTATAGGGTTGGTGGTTTTCTATATGAAGTAGGTGGGATTGGTGCAGATTGGAAAAACAATTTATGGCTCATCATGTTTTTTTTTCCAATCTGTGCCAATCCTACCTACTTCTATCGGAAACAAACAACGCTATAATATAGAACAATATAATATACTGTATTATACTGGTCTATATTATAGGGTTGGTGGTTTTCTATATGAAGTAGGTGGGATTGGTACAGATTGGAAAAACAATTTGCGAGCCAGAAATTGAATAGAAGAGGTTTTGCATCTATAAGCCTCATGTGGAAAATGGTAGGTTAATAATAAGATTTTTGATTAGCTAACGAAGCATTTAAGCCCATAAATAAAATGACAAAAAAATGTTACAATGTAGTATTACCCCCTTAAAACAACGACCAATTTATTTATTTTTTTTAAGGCTTATAAACTTCTGACTTATGGTAGTCTAGCTTGTACCACAGACACTACCCGTAGCAATTAGTACCCAATTTCTGCATGGCGAAGGAAGAACAAGAACTAAAAACGTCAGTTTGCTCGTGGAGCCAATAATTATTTAGATCGAAAGTCATCCAAACCGAGCAAGTGACGACGGTACTCGTAACAAATGGCATGCAATATACATTCTGTTAAGTGTGATCGAAGCATGGGCGAATATAAGAGAGGGGGCTGCAGCTCCTCCCGAAATTTTCATTAAATGGTAAAAATGTGTCATAAAAACCTTAAATATAAATTAAATAAGATCACTCAATTAATAAAAAATACTTTATTTTGGGTGTAATAGCGTTTTAGTTGCTATTCCAAGCTCTAAAATTTTCATATTCCATACCCCTGAAATGATCTCAGCCCCCCCCCCCTCCCGAAAGTTTCCTAGCCCCTCCCGAAATTATTTCCTATATACGCCCATGGATCGAAGTAATTTTACCCAACGAAGAGTCTGACGAACTCAGAGGAATACGGAGGAATACTCAGAGGAATACTAAGGCGTGAGGACTTAACACTCCGTGTCAAAGCGTCGACACGGAGTATCCAGGGGGATTCGATTCCCCCTGGAGGTAGTGGATTTTCTTTAGAAAAATAAAGTCCGTCACGCAGGAGCTGCATAACTAAGCACTTTCCTCAGAATTTGGGTAGTGTAGACTGCTTTCCAGAACAATTTGCTTAAAATATCCTACATAAATAAAATAAAAACATGAATAGTTCTCTTTTAAATTTGTAATGAGTAACTGATCAATTATTAATTTGCTTCCAGAGTTATGTTTACACATGGTACCTACTACACTACGTAATAAATACAAAAAACCTCATATTATCGTATTTTGATCTAACGCAGGAACAGGATACAGTCCCTCTAGTGGTAGAAAGCCCTCCTTGCGGCGGCTTTGTGAACCTACGTTTGGCGGGCTTTTCTATTGAAATATATTACAAATTAAACCCCCGCTTTACGATTGACCGATTCAGCTCATTTTTACAACACTTCTTTCTCATGAGTTACCCACGACGTATACCGCGTTTCGTTACAATACAGCAGAAATTACGACCGGTATGAGTATATTAGGAATTTGGGTCCGGAGTAAACCCCCCCTTCTAATGAACCGATTTAGTTTATTTTTACAACACATATTTAACTGTAGATTACCACTATGAATACCGAGTTTCGTCGAAATATACCAAAAATCACGGCTGGTAGTGGTGAATTGGTATTGTGGGTCTGGAGTAAACCCCCCCTCCTAATGAACCGATTTAGTTTATTTTTACAACACATATTTACCTGTGGATTACCACTACGAATACCGAGTTTCGTCGAAATATACCAAAAATCACGGCTGGTAGTGGCGAATTGGTATTGTGGGTCCGGAGTAAACCCCCCCCCTTCTAATGAACCGATTTAGTTTATTTTTACAACACATATTTAAATGTAGATTACCACTACGAATACCGAGTTTCGTCGAAATATACCAAAAATCACGGCTGGTAGTGGTGAATTGGTATTGTGGGTCTGGAGTAAACCCCCCCTCCTAATGAACCGATTTAGTTTATTTTTACAACACATATTTACCTGTGGATTACCACTACGAATACCGAGTTTCGTCGAAATATACCAAAAATCACGGCTGGTAGTGGCGAATTGGTATTGTGGGTCCGGAGTAAACCCCCCCTTCTAATGAACCGATTTAGTTCATTTTTATATCTCACTTTTCTCTCTATATTACCACTACGAATACCAAGTTTCGTTGAAATATAACAAATATTACGGCTGACATAGTCAAATTAGTGTTTTGGGTTCGGGGTAAACCCCCCCTTCCGGTGGACCGACTTTGGTGGTTAACGAACTCGTTCAATCGTTTGCTAATTGAATGCTATATACCAAGTTTCGTGACGAAAAAACAAAAACTCTGGCCGCTATCGTGTTAACAGACACATATATATATATGCATATATATATATATATATATATATATATATAGATATATATAAATTTTAACGGGGGTCATTTTCGGTGTCTACTAGGTAGGATCGATAAAGATTTGAAGAAATTTTTCAAAAATTCCGTCATGAGTCCAACCTCAATAGCTACTTTCCTTCGGAGGAAAGTGCTAAAAAGGTATCAGCCCTATCCTGGCTAGAAAAGGATGGTAACCTGTAGATAACCCATCCAAAAATTCGTAGTTAATCATAAATGGACGTTAAAATTTAATAATAATAGAGGAATACAGGACAACCTTCTAGTCCTACCAAGACAACACCTAGCACTAGAGTCATGGCTGCACAAGGCCACCTGGGAGAATTACCTAGAATTACTTATGACCTAGCCTAACCGCGTCAGAACTACTCCTTAATGTCGGAATCAACCACTAATGTCATCTCTCCATCTTCTGTTGTTGTGTTGTTCCTTCTTCAGCTCCATTACCCCCTCCTTTCCAGAGATGGTTATCAACCTTGATGGTTCTTACAACTTGTTCCTCTCATTTCTGTGGATAATTTTATCTTTTCTAGAAACATCTTGCATACCATCTCAAACTATCCAATATCAAAAATCTAATTTTTTAGATTCTTTGCTGTTGGAGGATACGCCCTGTCGTAAATTGTCCCAACTCTAACCCCTGTAGAATAGCTTTTAATGCCTTAAATAAAGTATCGAATAAGAACATTTTTCAATATATTACTTCCTCAATGGATAGAATATGTTCGTTAGCTAGTTTGCTACGATTTGCATATTCGATAGTTTGACTTAGTAGGGGGGGAGAGAGGGGGGGGGGAGAGAGAGAGAGAGAGAGAGAGAGAGAGAGAGAGAGAGAGAGAGAGAGGGGGGGGATAGTTAGGGATTGTGTAATAGCGAAAGGCTGATGGAGATAATATCATTTTCATTTTATTAATTGTCTTTTGTAACTAGAAAGCTAGTTCCGTGAGCAGGGCCGCCAATCGGAACATGGACCATATACACATGTATAACAGTCCGAGGTTTATGTAACGGTTTTACTGGTCCAGGGTATAGTTCCAACATGGCACAGAATATCTTCAGAATTAGCAAGGACCTATAGTAACTCCGTTTAATGAACTAAAGTCTAAGTGAAACATTGTAAAACCTGATTATGTCTCGTTTAGGACTAGGGAAGGCTATGAGAGGTCAGGCAAGGGAGATAGTGTTTAATGTTGATCAATACTTAGCCAAAGCTAAGGCTGAGAACTGATTATGTCTCGTTTAGGACTAGGGTAGGGTATGAGAGGTCAGACAAGGGAGATAGTGTTTAATGTTTATCAATACTTAGCCAAAGCTAGGGCTGAAAACTGATTATGTCTCGTTTAGGACTAGGGAAGGCTATGAGAGGTCAAGCAAGGGAGATAGTGTTTAATGTTTATCAATACTTAGCCAAAGCTAAGGCTGAAAACTGATTATGTCTCGTTTAGGACTAGGGTAGGCTATGAGTGGTCAGACAAGGGAGATAGTGTTTAATGTTTATCAATACTCAGCCAAAGCTAAGGCTGAAAACTGATTATGTCTCGTTTAGGACTAGGGAAGGCTATGAGAGGTCAGGCAAGGGAGATAGTGTTTAATGTTTATCAATACTTAGCCAAAGCTAGGGCTGAAAACTGATTATGTCTCGTTTAGGACTAGGGAAGGCTATGAGAGGTCAGGCAAGGGAGATAGTGTTTAATGTTTATCAATACTTAGCCAAAGCTAGGGCTGAAAACTGATTATGTCTCGTTTAGGACTAGGGAAGGCTATGAGAGGTCAGGAAAGGTAGATAGTGCCTAATGTTCATCAATAATTGCCTGTTCAAATAGAAATTCAGAGAAGAAAATGGCGTGGCGTATATACTCAATTTCGTCAGGGAAATTCCTTATGTTAGTACATATACAGGCAAACATCTTTTCATTTTATGCAGAGCTTTTCTTACTATGAAGACAGTGGCGTAACAGTTCTTGACGAGGCCTCCCGCAAAACTGTCTTTAGGGCCACCTCCAGGGACTTATGATCACAACCGTCACAGCACTACTACGATGTACCCGATCTGATCGCATAGTAATAAACGTTGCATTACGTTAATTTAACATTGACAGAAAATTCAAAAAATTTCATAAATGTTTTGGGTTGGGGCCCCTATTCTTTGGGGCCCCACACCGCAGGCCCTCCGGGCCCGGCTGTTACGCCACTGTATGAAGAGGTTAAAAAAATCGTAAAGGGGTTGCTCAATTTAATTTATTATACTCAACGATACTGAAAACCAAAAATCTAGAAATACTGTTTTGAATATTACCTCTTCATTTCCCCTGAAATGCAACGTTTTTAACCACTAGCTGAAACGTCTCAACTCGTGTCGTTTGAAGTTCACACGAACAACCCTTAACGTACAGGCAGAATTCACCGGAACTACAGCACTATGTCCCAATATTTCCTGATTCTCTCTGTTTCACTTCGGGTTCCTTTAAACCTGGACCATGTATTTTCTATAAGCCTTCTTCGTATGCGCAATCCCCCCCCCCCTAGATGGTCTGGTCAGGTATTAATAGAAGAAACTTTACAGAATTTTTCAGGTCTTCCAGGAATTTACTGCCAAATATATTGTGCCAAGCCAAAAGAGCTTTCAAGTCCCATTTAAGACTGCATTCAGGATTCTGAACAAACGACACCCAGCGAAATTTAGAACAATTTCCTGTTTCTCTTCAGTCCCACTCCTGACTCCAATCTCCCAGAAGCTCCCGGTGAATAATCCCATGTGGAACAAGGACTATCCTCGACAAGACAGAGTTCCACTCCTGACTCCAATCTCCCAGAAGCTCCCGGTGAATAATCCCATGTGGAACAAGGACTATCCTCGACAAGACAGAGTTCCACTCCTGACTCCAATCTCCCAGAAGCTCCTGGTGAATATTCCCACGTGGAACAAGGAGTATCCTAGACAAGACAGAGTTACACTCCTGACTCCAATCTCCCAGAAGCTCCCGGTGAATAATCCCATGTGGAACAAGGACTATCCTCGACAAGACAGAGTTCCACTCCCGACTCCAATCTCCCAGAAGCTCCCGGTGAATAATCCCATGTGGAACAAGGACTATCCTCGACAAGACAGAGTTCCACTCCCGACTCCAATCTCCCAGAAGCTCCCGGTGAATAATCCCATGTGGAACAAGGACTATCCTCGACAAGACAGAGTTCCACTCCTGACTCCAATCTCCCAGAAGCTCCCGGTGAATATTCCCACGTGGAACAAGGAGTATCCTAGACAAGACAGAGTTCCACTCCTGACTCCAATCTCCCAGAAGCTCCCGGTGAATAATCCCATGTGGAACAAGGACTATCCTCGACAAGACAGAGTTCCACTCCCGACTCCAATCTCCCAGAAGCTCCCGGTGAATAATCCCATGTGGAACAAGGAGTATCCTAGACAAGACAGCGTCGTCATGGGTAGTTACCTCTCCCAGCCCGCTAGTCTTTCTCCAGAACTCCTCTCACGTTCGGCGTCTCGTAGAATTATTTAACGTCACGCTTTATGTCTTATTTAGGCTTTTAGTGTCTTAATGGAAACTTTTAAACAATTTGTTAAATTGTAATAATACATTTATGTTAATGATTTGTACACCATTTAATTAAGATGACCTGCATAATATTTGCCATAATTGTTTTTAATTAATGATAATATTTATTCATGGACTCACGTTTTTAAGGTCATTTTTTCAGAATAATATCTACCAGAATAACCAAACAAATATTAAACTTTTTCTGTAACAGCAAAACAAACCTCTTGTGGAATAAACAAACTGAGAACGATATATGTAGCAGAATTAAAGATATCAGAAAATTCCCTAATCTAAAACATGATTCTGCAAGAAAAACCTACACAAATGACCAAATCCACAAGTTCGGAGGAAGAGAGGAAACGACAACACACAATGAAACGATTGGTTCAACAAACCCCAATGACTTGCCAACCAAATAGAATTAGTAAATAACATGGACACCAAACCAAAATACAATTATAATGCCTTCAGACTAGCCCGAACCAATATCTATAGTTACTTCTTCAAATAAATACAACATTACAAAATATGTTGAAGGTGAGGGCGGGGGCATCAATGGAGTCTTAAAATAACTAGCAGAAGTTGCTGTCCAAAACTTTCTAAAACATTAAGTCATATTCTACAGGCTGAATCTGATTGTCCCCTCAAAAAATTATGAAATTCTAAGTCGGATTTAACGTCTTACTCACAAAATTCAAAATTTATGGACCTTAATATGTAAATTATCAAAAGTATAGTAGATATTAATACGAATGAATTTAAGATGACTGAAGATTAACCTTAACAGGTTCGAAAAGTCGCTAATATATATTAATAGACGGAGAGCCAGCAACGCACTTTTCATGAAGTGTTTTATGCATCTCAAAATTTTGCATCTTGGATATATAAGAAGGCATATATGTGTTTCCTGGACATACCTTGGAACGCCAGGTACTGTGCATAGGGGAAAGGTGCAAAACAATATTGCCCAAAAGAAGAGTTTATTTCAGAAGCCAACTATCATTAATGAAAAAAATGGCAAATTAAGGCAATTTTTAAATTAATAATAAATAAGGCAGGCACTTTTAAGGGGGTTAAAATGATAATAATAAAATAAAAAAAACTAAGTGCCTAGTTTTTTTTTAATATTAAATGAAGTGCTTTATTCACGCTGCGATTTAAACAGCGTCTTCAGTAAACATATTTGAAAATAATTACAAAATGGCAGACACTTTTGTGGGGTTTAATTATCAGGAAACATAAAAATAAATTTTGAATATGATAGACTGCAATACACTGCGCGTAACCGTAAGAGAGCATGAGGCGACGGTGCAGTGTTGGCTGTTTTCTGTGCTCTCATTGGTTCTTGCTCATATGATCTTGAACAGCTGTTCTGGTTTTAATGTCAGCGCGAATAAAACTCTTATTTAATATTAGAATCCCCGGGGTATGACCTTATTACATCCCTCATCCTAAAAAACCTACCCCAGAAAGCCATAATCTTCCTCACCTACATCTGCAATTCTTCTTTCCCAATCCATGGAAACACTCAATACTAACTCTTATCCCAAAACCCCCAAAACCTCTAAATACACCATCCTCCTACCGTCCTATCAGCTTACTCGCAATCATGTCCAAAATTTTTGAAAAACTTTTTCTGAAGAGAATCCTTCCCATCGTTACATCCTCCAATTCCATTCCTAACCACCAGTTCGGTTTCCGCTCCACTATTCAACTGTTCAACTATTCATGTTGTTGACAGAATATCCTACGCGCTTGAATGTAAAAACTACTGCACGAGTGCCTTCCTCGTCGTCGCCCAAGCGTTCGATCGGGTTTGGCACCCGGGGTTGTTATACAAAGTACAGCGTATTTTACCTCACACATACTACCTCAGTGTACGCGCAGTACCTGGTGTTCCAAGGTATGTCCAGGAAACACATATTTACCTTCTTATTTACCCAAGAGGTACCTTATAGCAAAATTTCAGGGTGCATAAAACACTTCATGAAAAGTGCGTTGCTGGCTCTCTGACTATAATGTTTAAAACAATTTTGGGAAGCAAATAATTCTGATAGCCTAAATTTTTTTTCTATACTTATGATACAATTTATAAGATGTCTGTTTAGGCTAAGTAGAATAGAATTGGTGCTATGAAGTCACCTTGAGTTACTCCAATAAATAGAATGCAAGCCGAATTAGGCGAGATAATCTCCTTGGAACCTTGATAGAAGAATTGAGGTCATTCATCATTCCTGTCTTGTAGATTGATTGGCACTTTCTACAGACACTTAGGAATAAATGGGGGTTCGAGTCCCGCAGTGGAGATGTAAGTATATTCCATAGTACACTGATTTAGGGGCCAATATATTGGCATAGGAATATCTGGCTGTCTCTAGTGTAGTCCTAGTGACATCTGGCAGTCACTAGTTTAGTACTAGTAACATTTGGTAATCACTTGCCATAGACATAGAGATGGCCGACTGTTTCTAGTGCAGTGCGAGACGTTTGGGCTAGTCTCCAGTGACGTCCTAGTGGCGCCATGCTGTCTCTAGTGTAGTCCTAGTGACATCTGGAAGTCACTACTGTACGTAGTAAGGTCCATAAGTTCCCGGCCTGTGATAGAAGGAAAGGTGAAAGAAAAAACCTGGTTTTACTGTTTTTCAATATATTCTCCTCTAAGTTCAACACACTTAATACAACGCTTTGGCAACATTTCTATACCATGAAAAAATAATTTTCTTCTTTGTTAAAAAAATGTTCTTCCACAGCTGCTTGGAGCTCGTCGTCGGTGTTAAATCGCCTTCCACGAAGGTCAGATTTTAACTTTGAGAAAAGGTAGAAATCGCTAGGGGCCAAGTCTGGTCTGTAGGGTGGATGAGAGATTTCTTGGAATCCACAGTCCTTCACAGCGGCCTTGGAAATCAATGCTGTGTGGACAGAGACATTTTCGTGGTTTTTAGTCGCCGGTCAGACAGCAATTCAGATTCAACAAGTTGGATTGTTTCAGAAGTGACAGCTTCCAATGGGCGACCGGGACGTGGGTCATCTTCTAGACTATCTCTCCCTAACTTAAATAATTTCGCCCATTCTTTCACTGTGGAATACGAGGGGGAGGACTGCCCGTATACACAATCCAAGCGCTCTTTAATTTGCGCAGGAGTAAGACCCTCTTTACAAAAGAATTTAATTACCGCACGGTACTCGAGTTTAAACATTGTAAAAATGGGGAGTTTCCTTCAAGGCTGGGCACTGACTGACAAGACTGAGGAAGTGCGGGCGATGGGTATGGAGTGAGCAGGCATGGACCTGCATAGGCGTGCAAGTCCCGGCACGTTTGAAGGAGGGGAAGCAGGACAGGCCGGAAACTTATGGGCCTTACCTCGTAGTAGCAGTAACATTTGGTAGTCATTTGGTAGATGGTCGACTGTTTCTAGTGCAGTGCAAGATGTTTGGGCTAGTCTCTAGTGACGTCCTAGTGGCGCCATGCTGACTCTAGTGTAGTCCTAGTGACATCTGGCAGTCACTAGTGTAGTACTAGTAACATATGGAAGTCACTACCTTAGTCTTAGAGATGTCTATAAATGTTTAAATAAGTCAGCACATATAGAAAACGAAATAAACTCCCTTCTTCAAGATTTATTTAAGGAAGGATATAAATAACATATATATATATATATATATATATATATATATATATATATATATATATATATATATTATCCTTTTCTACGATTATTATAATAGTAAAATAGCCAATTTAATGGTTTTGTTATGACATTCTTTATGTGATACATCCTGTCCATAAAACATATCTTAGTCCTCTGCCTCCACTACCGGAAGGAATTAGACGAATTGAAATCCCCTGGAAATATCAGCATTGCGTTGGGTAACGACAGCAAAATAATAGATAATATGATAGCCTTTCTAAAAAAAAAAATTCGATTTAAGTGAAAACATATGAAGGATTAATATATATATATATATATATATATATATATATATATATATATATTAATCCTAATATATATATATATATATATATATATATATATATATACATAAATAAATAAGTAAAATTTTGAAAAAATAAAATGAAATAAAAACATAAAAAAAATTGTAAAATAAATAGGTTATGATAATATGATAGGCTAATCAAGAAAAACTCGGTCGATTATAACCTTGAGGTAGTTTGCCCTAAAAGTCTAAACAAATCAAACATTCTTTATTTTCCTTGACGCTTTTCTGGCAACTATGGCCTCTTTTCAAAATAATTATCACACATTTTTATTTTAAAAATTACGTTATATATTTGTAATAGTAAGTCCACATACTTACAACTATTTCTAGAGGAAACAATTTATGCAATTACAAAATTTAAATCTGCAATATCTACTGTCTTCAAAATTTTGGTAGGGTCTAAATGTCACGACTGGGATGCCACAACTAAACTCTTCCATGCATTGGCTAGATCCAATTTAGTGTATGCAGCTCCAGTTTGGTCTTTGAGGTATCTGAGATATTTGGAGCAAGCAGAAACTGGGTTTTACAAGAAATTATTTCAACTAATTGGAAGTACTCCGAACTACATGATTCGATTAGAGGTTGGAGGTGACT
This sequence comes from Gonocerus acuteangulatus, assembly GCA_946811695.1. NCBI lineage: Eukaryota > Metazoa > Arthropoda > Insecta > Hemiptera > Coreidae > Gonocerus > Gonocerus acuteangulatus. The sequence continues at coordinate 130,383,139 of OX328124.1, read as the reverse complement.
ATGTTTCTGTACAAATTATGAAATCGATGCTTTCGTGGCTCTATAAAATTCTATCTATGCCCAATGATAGATTACCAAAAATATGTTATAATCGACTATTAGCACTAGACCAAACCCCCACAAACAATGTTAAATTTAATTGGGTATCTCAAGTCAAAAATATATTTCATTCATTGGACCAAATAAATATCTGGTTAACGCAGGATCCAAATGTAATTAAAGGAAACATTCGTAATATCCTGGATGCTTATAAAACTCCTGCACAAAATAGAGATCTCGATAAAATGAGAAACTCAGGATATAGTCCAATATATAAAGTTATTACACCATCCACGGGACATCCTCATGACTTTTTAACGTTAAGATTACCTTTTGTAACTCTCAAAATTATTGCACAACTCAGGACTACTAGCAACTTTAATATTAAATTTTGTATTAAAAGTGTTAATTATAGCATTAATCCTAAAGAAATGTGTATCCTTTGTAGATCGAATGCTTATGAAGATTTGTATCATATTATGTTGCACTGCCCAATTTACACGCCTATCAGAGAGCAATATCTACCATTGAATTACCCAGCAGATAACGCTCAATTCCATGAGATCCTAAACAGAGCCTCAAAAGAGGATTATTTCAAAATATTTCTAAACCTTAAGAATATGTTAAAGCTCAGGGCTTCACTGCTCGGAGAATAATTCTACATTGTTTTGTTATTGTTTGAATATTCCTATTTTTCCTCCTGTTTATCTATTTTTAAATATATTATAGAGTATATAAATATAAATAACTAGGCTACATACAATATTTTTTATGTATTATGATTGCCAAAACAATATTTATTTAAATAAATGTAAATAAGTTATTTTTGTAATTATTAAGTTAAAAATATTATTAAGATATTGGTGCATGTTAAATAAAAATTAGATTAATGCATGACCCTAGTAATACTAACATTAGTTATACTAATCACATTATATAAGGCCTACTCCTCGCTATGAGGAAACCTTGTAAGCGATAAACAAAATAAAATAAAAATTGAAATCCCCTGGAAATATCAGCATTGCGTTGGGTAACGACAGCAAAATAATAGATAATATGATAGCCTTTCTAAAAAAAAAAATTCGATTTAAGTGAAAACATATGAAGGATTAATATATATATATATATATATATATATATATATATATATATATATATATATATACATAAATAAATAAGTAAAATTTTGAAAAAATAAAATGAAATAAAAACATAAAAAAAATTGTAAAATAAATAGGTTATGATAATATGATAGGCTAATCAAGAAAAACTCGGTCGATTATAACCTTGAGGTATTTTGCCCTAAAAGTCTAAACAAATCAAACATTCTTTATTTTCCTTGACGCTTTTCTGGCAACTATGGCCTCTTTTCAAAATAATTATCACACATTTTGATTTTAAAAATTACGTTATATATTTGTAATAGTAAGTCCACATACTAACAAGAAAACGGCATTATATTCTTAAACAGTATTGACCAGCTATGGCTGAATCTCATAAAAATAAATTTCATATTATTTGACCTATAAGACCCATGTATATATTTTTACATCTAGAATATTCAGATGGGTGAAATGTCCAAAACATTTATGTAAGAACCTAGAATAAAATTCTTCACCTTTACAACTCCTACCTAAATCCTAAATAAGTGTAGCCATGAATCTATTATTGATAGAACCCCCGGCTATTTCCTTTCCCTGGAATTGGTTATGATAGTGTAATCAAGAAAATTGGTAAGGATTGTTATCATGACCTTATCTAATCGGCAGATTGTTTACCTTTATTCTATTAACTTCAAACAATAGTTTCTGTATTAATAGGGAATTCTATTTAATTATACACACCATTATTATTACAGGGCTGGTAATTGGTTAGGTTATGAATACAGGGTGTCCCGCATTAAGATGTAATAACTTTAGGGGTTTATTCTGCAGTTCATTTGTAGTTCAGGTGCGCAGAAATGAGCGTTCTATCTCAACTTGTAGCAGTGCTATTCGAAGTTTTGTCTATTTTCAAAACTATTGCTTTTTTTAAATTAAAAACTGTTTTTTGCAATTTTTAATTAATGTATCGTAAATAACAACCAAATTTGTAGAATCTACATTAAATTTCCAATAAGAAACACCCATTATTTAAATATTCAGCTATTTGTAGGCTTAGAGGTCAATTAAATTCAAATAGATTTTTTTTTTTCAAAACAACGAGGTGTCGTTTTGAAGCTTCTTAAATAATGCAACTTTTGAGGCGGAGGCAAACCTCTAAGTCTAAAAATAGCTAATTAAGAAAATATTGAATAATTTGAGAAAACCCTAATAACAATAGTTCACATCTATATATGGCTTTTAGTGTAGCTCTTAATTTACATGGTAATATTTCAATAACGGATGTTTCTTATTGGAAATTTAATGTAGATTCTAAAAATGTGGTCGTTATTTACAGTACATTAACCTAAACTCCAAAAAACACAGTTTTAATAAAATAAAACCAACAGTTTTGAAAAAACAGACAAAGGTTTGGGTAGTTCTGCTACAGGTTGAGCTAGAACGCTCATTTTTACGTCCCTGAACTACAAATGAACTGCAGAATAAACCCTTAAAGCTATGACATCTCAATCCGGGACAGTCGGTATAATACAATATGTATATTTATTCTATCCGACCTTAATTCGTTTGAGTAGTTCTGCTACAGGTTGAGATAGGACGCTCATTTTTACATCCCTCAACTACAAATGAACTGCAGAATAAACCCTTAAAGCTATGACATCTCAATCCGGGACAGTCCGTACAATACAATATGTATATTTATTCTATCCGACCTTAATTCGTTTGAGTAGTTCTGCTACAGGTTGAGCTAGGACGCTCATTTTTACGTCCCTGAACAACAAATGAACTGCAGAATAAACCCTTAAAGCTATGACATCTCAATCCGGGACAGTCGGTATAATACAATATGTATATTTATTCTATCCGACCTTAATTCGTTTGAGTAGTTCTGCTACAGGTTGAGCTAGGACGCTCATTTTTACGTCCCTGAACTACAAATGAACTGCAGAATAAACCCTTAAAGCTATGACATCTCAATCCGGGACAGTCGGTATAATACAATATGTTATTTATTCTATCCGACCTTAATTCGTTTGAGTAGTTCTGCTACAGGTTGAGCTAGGACGCTCATTTTTACATCCCTCAACTACAAATGAACTGCAGAATAAACCCTTAAAGTTATGACATCTCAATCCGCGACAGTCTGTATAATACAATATGTTATTTATTCTATCCGACCTTAATTCGTTTTAATAAACACGAAAGCCAACGGCCATAGCCACGTTGAATACACCGGTTCCCGTAGATCACCGAAGTTAAGCAACGTCGGGCGTGGTCAGTACCTGAATGGGTGACCGACCATGTGCTGTTGGCATTATAAAAGGGTGGCAACCTATAGATAGCCCGGCGCTAATGGCCAAGATGTAGATGCGCCGTAAAATAAAAAATAAAATAAAAAAAAATAAAATAAATAAACATGAAGAAGAGGAAGACAAATCTTTATATTTTGGACCAAAATAGTTTTTTTTTTCTTAAATGGAAAGAAAAAGAAATAGAAAAAAATTACGAATTGGAATGGATTGTGAAGAACGCTATAAGAACATTAAACGAGCAACGATTTGTGAGAATGCGCGTGATTGGAACCAATCAAAACCTTCCATGGTTTCTCATAACCCTGTTCTGGTGATGTTTCAACGGGTCATTAGTATAACGATATTCATAGCTTCATTGATTCCACTCCATTCTGTCGTCAGGTTCTGCTAGTTATGTGATTTCGGTAGCGTTTATCGTCGCATTCGTCTACTCTAGGGTTTAAACCTTTCTATGAACGAATTATATATACATAGTCTGTTTTAGCGATGGAACATGAAAAAAAAAAAATGTCATACTTTGAACGAACTATGATACAAAATACGTTGCCTCTTGTCGCGGATTAGGATTCGTTATCCAAAGAAAGTGTTTGTCATCAAGAGCAACAAATATTAAATATACTATCAAAAAACAAAACAAAAAAAAACATTTAACTTCAGCTAATAAGACTATTTTTTTTATATAACAACTAGCTGAATACCCGTGCTTCGTCACGGTAGACAAGTTGTTATTTTATTCCGTTAAATAATGTATCATCAAAATTAACGCTACTATATAATTTTTTGCAGTTTATTATAGCACGGTTCCAGTCATATTATATGTTATTCATCAATTGATAAGTAATCATTGTCAACAAACAGATTAACTAGAGATAACCCGTTATCTATAGGTTACCAGTGTAACCAATACAGGTTAAATTTCGTTTTCAATAATAACTGTGCACTAAAATTTAAACATGTATGTTTCTGAGATGTGTTCTGACTGTGGATGCTGATAGGTGAGGAGGCTGTACAAGGGTTCTGACTGGGGATGCTGCTGGGTGAGGAGGCTGTACAAGGGTTCTGACTGGGGATGCTGCTGGGTGAGGAGGCTGTACAAGGGTTCTGACTGTGGATGCAGCTGGGTGAGGAGGCTGTACGAGGGTTCGGGATATTATTGCCTCGGATGAACCATCACCAGGAAAATTCTATGGGGGACAAGTTGAAATGAACTGCAAATAAAAATAATATTATGAAATAGATACAGTACGGTAACAGCTGTACTGTTATTATCCTAGCAACGCATGCTCGCCTAGGCAGCATGCTCACTTTAAAACTAAAAATTTAAACCCCTTTAAAAATACTTAAAAATTTGAATATAAAAAAGAAACTTTCAAGTGATTTGGGCTAGGCGATGATAGGTCAGTGAGTGAGTGAGTGAGTTAGTTAGTTAGTGAGTGAGTCAGTCAGTTAGAAAGTGAGTGAGTGAGTTAGATAGTTGGTGAGTGAGTGAGTGAGTGAGTCAGTTAGAAAGTGAGTGAGTGAGTTAGTTGGTGAGTGAGTGAGTGAGTGAGTCAGTTAGAAAGTGAGTGAGTGAGTTAGTTAGTTGGTGAGTGAGTGAGTGAGTGAGTCAGTTAGAAAGTGAGTGAGTGAGTTAGTTAGTTAGTGAGTGAGTGAGTGAGTGAGTAGTATTTGATAAATATATAGTGGATGATTTATATATGCCAACATTTCGGCTTCAGTTTCAAGCTCTCATCAGAGCACTAAACAAAGATTGGCAGAGTAAATACTAATAAGAATTATATATATATATATATATATATATATATATATATATATATATATATATATATATGTGTGTGTGTGGGGGGGGGGAGACGAAAAACAGTTAATGAAGGGCATCAGATTTGAATAGGGTAGCTTTTTTAGAATTTCTTCTTGAAAATTGAAAATGCAACGGAAATATATATATTATTTATCTTGTAGATGAGCCAAAATATAGCTAAATTCTCTAAGATCTTAGGAGGCATGGGGTGGTTAAAGCAGTCTTCCTGTATTCATACTACTTTATTTAATAGGCCCGACATGTTTCGTGGATATTTTCGCACCTCTTCAGGGGCAATTCTTCCTAGGAAGTCCTCTCGTCATCATGTACTCCCTATGGAGACATATATATATATATATATATATATATATATATATATATATATGCATAAAGCAAAGAACAATAGAAGCTGTGATGTAATTAAAGAGTTTGTAAACTGTTCAACACAATACAAAGAGTGATGGTGTTGTATTTTTGTAGGATATGATGGTAGGGCTTAAGCCAGCACCTGGTTGAAGATCGTATACCGCTTCAATAGAACACAATACAGACCAAGCCCAACCCTAATCCAGAAGCTCTCACAGTCATAAATGCTAAGGGCGAACCCTCGACAGAAATTAACGACTCTCTCATGATTAATCGAAGGTTGAGGAGTCATTTAAAGTGTAGCGGCCACTTTGGGATTCTTGCACGGTCATCTGAGGGGGATTTGCTCTGACGGCTGAGGACGTTGGGGTGCAAGAGGCTTGGGGATAAGCTAGCTAGCTTCGGATTAGCTGTTGGGCTTATGGAGGAATTTCACAAGCAGCCAAACTAGATCTCTATTATAGAGTAATATATAAGCTAGCTAGCTTCGGATTAGCTGTTGGGCTTATGGAGGAATTTCACAAGCAGCCAAACTAGATCTCTATTATAGAGTAATATATAACTAGATCTCTATTATAGAGTAATATATAAGTTCTTAAAATGAACAATTTCCTTTTTATGTAATACTACCTGTTAACCGGCGTGCCATGTTACCTACTGGAAAAGCAAAGATAGTTTGTAAGCTAAATAAGTAATAACACAAATCTGCAACTGTTCGGGTTCACAGTTTCGAACCCGTCACCTCCGAACTGTCAGTCCTAGACGATTATAACCTAGCCTATGAGATCCCCGGATCAGTACCAACCTATGTGCCAAGTTTGGTCAAAATCTGTAAAACGGTGTGGATTTTTCAAAGGAACAAACATAGAGACAGACAAACGTTTTTGACCAATCCTTTGACACTCCCCGTATCAAGACCTACCTGTTTGTCAAGTGTGATCAAAATCGGCCAAACGGTGTGGATTTTTCAAAGGAACAAACATACAGACAGACAAACGTTTTTGACCAATCCTTTGACACTCCCCGTATCAAGACCTACCTGTAATCGAAGAGTGGTCAAAATCGGTCAAACGGTGACTGTTTGTATGAGGAACAAACAGATAAACTGACAAACAGACAGACAGACACTTGATTTTTATATATATATAGGATATTGTTTTTGCGATAAAACACTTCTCTTACTGATAGTCTGCTAAAGAAGAGACAATTTACGCCGCATGTTTCAAGACTTACCCTCGTAACTCCGTGAAGGTAGCCATCATAGCGGAGATTTCATCTATGCTATATTACATTATTTAATACTCAGGAAGGCGCAAGCTAAATTCAGCGGCGGAAAGTGCGACCCTTAAGAAGCTCAACCACCTTTTCCGTCGAGATTCTTTAGATTTGGTCACTATCTTTATGCTAGATGGATGCATTTCATCTTGATCTCATCATTTTTTCATATAAAAAAATTAAGTTTTGAAAACATTAAAGAATTGTCACTAAAGTATTTACTTTTTGAATCATAATTAAAATATAAAAACGAATAATAAATGTAAAATAAAATGATTTGTAAATAAACTTGGACTATATATATATATATATTTGTGAACACCCCCCAACCGAGACGATTCGCCCTTCTGTAGGTTATATATATATTTGTGAACACCCCCCAACCGAGACGATTCGCCCTTCAGTAGGTTATATATACATTTGTGAACACCCCCCAACCGAGACGATTCGCCCTTCTGTAGGTTATATATATATATATATATATATATATATATATATATATATATATATATATTTGTGAACACCACCCAACCGAGACGATTCGCCCTTCTGTAGGTTATATATATATTTGTGAACACCCCCCAACCGAGACGATTCGCCCTTCTGTAGGTTATATGGAATTATATGTAAGTTATAAAGAACCATGTGTAAGTTATAATGAAGTATCTATAGGATATAAGGAACTATACAGGGTGTTCAAAACTCGATTGACACCCCCCCTTTTTTTCCACAATTTTTGAAATTTAAAAACGAAACTTGGTGTGTCTTAACGTGGTCGAATGTACGTTCATTGGACCTAATGCACGACCCCACAAGTTTCTCCAGTTCTTCTCCAGAGACCCTAACTCTGGAATCTCCAATGGAAAGGGGTTATTTTTATGATGGATTATTGTAGAGAATTGAATTTTATGTCGATTTTATATCGGTCATTTTTTCGCTCAAGCGCACCAATGAGTAACAAGTAGCCAAAAACCGATAAAACCCTCGTTTTTTGTCACTTTTCTGCCATTAACTTAGAAAGTATGTCCGTAATGAAAAAAGTAGTTGATATAAACGTTGTAGAGGATTAAATTTACTTTCCAAAAAGTCCCTTTAAATGCCTAAAATGTCAATAGGAATGGAACAAAACACACTTTTGTTTCTGAAGTTTTTAGAAAGGTTTATGATCAGCGAGGTCTACGCAATCATTCAAATCGGTTAAGATTTGGAGGCCTGAGTCCTTTTTTTTTTTTTTTTTTTTTTTTTTTTTTTTTAAGGCGTGTCAACCTTAGGGTCATTAACGCCATCGAGTGAATGTTTTATTATATTTTGTGGTGAAATATTTTCTTATTACTTTTGAATTTATTAAATGGTTAGATCAGCTTTTGAATTTTATTTAATTATTTATTATTGATTCTGGTATATTTTGCTTACTGAGATTACTTGCAATGTCATTTTCATTGGCAAATATAGATACAAACATACTCAAAATGTACACATACACACATACAGACACACATGGACACACCTACGCACATACACAAACCCAGTTCCATTCAACCTTACTCACAAATATTAAACATATAGATACAAACATACTCAAAATGTACACATACACACATGGACACACCTATGCACATACACAAACCCAGTTCCATTCAGCCTTACTCACAAACATTAAACACACTCACCATTCGCTATCTGTTCAATTGAATGCTTTAGATTTTATTAATTAGTTCCGTTTTGTCTATAAAGTTTAATAGCTTTCTAACGTTATCAGCATCATCTCCAAGGATTTCATCCATGACGTCTGATAACATTAGCTCTTCTCTAATTGATTGATATATTCGGCATTCTGTAAGTAAATGTTTCACTGTTACTTGAACGTTGCATGATTCACAGATTGGGGGCGGTTCTTTAGAAAAAAGGAATGAATGCGTTAATCTTGTATGCCCAATCCGCAATCGACTTAAGGCAACTTCATGTTTTCTATTGATGCTGGGTGGGGTCTTCCAAGCTTTAACTGTCGATTTTATTTCTCTTAATTTATTGTCCTCTATTATCTGCCATGTAGATTGCCAGTTTTGCCAGACTATTTGCTTGAGGTAATTAATGATATCATTCTTTGGAACATTGTGATAGGGGATTCCTTCATTTACAGCTCTTTTCGCTAAGGTATCGACCTCCTCGTTCTCTTTAATTCCAGAGTGGCCGGGGACCCATACGAAAAGAACTGTTTTACTGTGAAGTTCTGCTATGGTTTCATGAGTAAGTGTGATTAATGGATGATCTGAGAATGGATTCCTTAAAGCATGAAGTGCAGACAACGAATCCGTAAAAATTACAAGATAATTATTGTTAGTATTTATATTTAAGGCTTTCGTTATGGCCAACAGTTCGGCAGTGAAAATGCTACACATATTGCTGAGGGTGAACAGATTCTTTGTGGCATTGGAGAGTGTAGCAGCACCAACTCCATCGATATCCTTAGAACCGTCAGTGAAAATATGACTAGCTTGTGGTAATTCATTTCGTATTTTAAGAAATTCTTGCTGATAAATATATTGGTTAGTATCTTTCTTCATGAATTTGGTTAATGCAAGGTTGATATTGGGAAAGGGTAGAGACCATGGTTCTCTGGAGGGTACAGCATTATGAATAATAGGCGGTAGAATAATGTTGAATTTAGTCAATAATTCTGATACCCTGATGGGGAAAGGCTTTCTTGGTACTCTTCGTCTAGGCATAGTTACAAGATCCTGGATATATTCGTTAAAGGGGTGATTTTTGGAGGATATGATTGTAATGTAGAAGTCGAGTGTTAATAATTCTCTACGAAGTTCCAAAGGCAGTTCTCCTGCATCAACGCATAAACTGTTTGCAGGGCTGGATCGGAATGCTCTGGTTGCTAGTCTGATGCCAGCATGATGAATGCTATCAAGCATTTTGAGAGTTGTGGGGGAAGCTGAACCATAGGCCGTGCAGCCATAATCCATCTTGGCTCTCACCAGGCTGCGATATAACATCAACATGCTGACCTTGTCTCCTCCCCATTTAGTGCAAGACAACATTTTGAGGATATTTAGTGTCTTGAAGCAATTTGTCCGCAGAGTTTTTATATGCTTTTTCCAATTAAGATTTTGATCAAAAATAAGTCCCAGAAATTTAGTATTATCTACAAACTTTATACGAGCTCCATTTACAAATAACGGGATTGGGGTTTCTACTTTCTTTTTAGCAAAATATATACATTCAGTTTTAATATTAGAAATGGTGAAGCCTTGATTTTTTAACCAGTCATTAATTTTGTCTAGAGATAGTTGTATGTTGTGGTGCACATTTTGGATTACTTTTCCGTTACAATAAATGACTATATCATCAGCGTACAGCATTGCCTTGACAGGTTCTTCTATGTGATTAAGTAAATCATTTATTGCGATGGAAAACAGAAAGGCACTGATCACACTTCCCTGTGGGACCCCATTTTCTTGAAGTGCCTCTGCCGAGAGCTGAGTACCATTTCGAATACAAAATTTTCGATTTGTCAAAAAATGTTGAATAAAATTAAGTATATGACCGTTTACTCCGATTTGAATGAGTTTGTCAAGTATAAGCCTCCTCCAGACACAATCGAATGCATTTTTGATGTCAATGAATACGGCTAGAACTTTTTCATTAGAATTAAAAGCAGAGGTAATATCTGTCTCTAACCTTACTAGATTATCTCTAGTACTGCGTCCTGGCCTAAATCCACTCTGCCAATTAGTGTAAAGATTATTTTTCTCCATGTACCAATGTAGCCTTTTCATTATCATCCTTTCCATTAATTTACAGAGTGAACAGGTCAAGGAGATGATACGATAAATTGCAGTTTCATCTTGTGGTTTGCCATTTTTAAGTATAGGTATGCACACCGATTTTCTCCAAATGTTAGGGAAATGCGAAGAGACGAAAATTTTGTTGAATACCTTTAAGAGGATTTGTTTATTATCTATTGAAAGGTTTTTTATCATTGATATAGTAATGTTGTCTGGACCAGGAGAGGTGTCCTTGCGAGATTCCAGAGCTAGAGTTAATTCTAAATAAGTAAATGGTAAATTTAGTGGATTAATGGGATATCTATTTATTTCTATTGGTTGTGATTCTACCAGATGTTTCGTTACTAAGAATTCAGGGCAGTAGTTAGAGTTAGATGAAATGTTTTTAAAATGTTCTGCAAGAAGATTCGCAATATCTGTAGGGCTCGTAATTACTGATAGTCCAGATTTAAGTAGATTTATAGTGTTTGTTCCTTTACGGCCTATAATTTTCTTTACAATGTGCCATATATCGCTTGTAGGAGTATGGCAGTTGATTTGACTGACATACTCCCGCCAAGATTTTCTTTTCGCGATGTTTATGGTTTTTCTTGCTTCTCTCCTAGCGATCATATATATGTTTAAATGCTCAGAGCAGGGATGTCTTTGAAATTTTCTTAATGCTCTTTTTCTATTCTTGATTGCCTCTTCACATTGTTTATCCCACCAGGGCACTAAGGTTCTCCTACTAATATTTTTGCTTTTTGGTATTGACTGTTCAGCCGCCTGTAAAATTGAAGAATTGAGACATTGAATAATTTGGTCAACATCAGTAGTTTCCGTGTCAATGTGTTTTAGTTGGGCAAGGTCTAGGTATTTACTCCAGGAAGCATCTTTTATTTTCCATTTGGATAAACCACACGATTCAGGTACGGTTTCTTCAAAGGTAATTACCAAAGGGTAATTACGGTGAGTCCTTTTTTGAAACACGAAAAGTAGTTTGGCCCCACTGTTCGGCGGCAGGAATTTTCTCATCCCACGGCTCGTTTGGAAAATTCATCGCTGCACCCTTGATGTCGGCACTAATGGCCTAGATGTCAAAGCGCCGTAAAAAACAAAAAAAATCGTCCAACACAAAAATAATTACTACGAAATTCTAATGATTAGGTGAGTTCTATTGCTTTAAATTTATAATTTTAATGCCTTTATAAATAATTAAATTTTATTTTTAGGTAGAGCAAATGGTTTAGGAAATGTTTATTAAGTTTTACGGAAGCGTAGATCACGTTGATCATAAACCTTTCTGAAAACTACAAAAACAAAAGTGTGTTTTGCTCCATTCCTATTAACATTTTAGGCATTTAAAGGGACTTTTTGGAAAGTAAATTTAATCCTCTACAACGTTTATATCAACTACTTTTTTCATTACGGTCATACTTTCTACGTTATTGGCAGAAACGTGACAAAAAACAAGGATATTATCGGTTTTTGGCTACTTGTGGTACATTGGTGCGCTTTAGCGAAAAAATGACAGATATAAAATCGACATAAAATTCAATTCTCTACAATAATCCGTCATAAAATAACCCCTTTCCATTGGAGATTCCAGAGTTAGGGTCTCTGGAGAAGAACTGGAGAAAGTTGAGGGGTCGTGCATTGGGTCCAATGAATGTACATTCGACCACGTTAAGACCCACCAAGTTTCGTTTTTAAATTTCAAAAATCGTGGAAAAAAAGGGGGGTGTCAATCGAGTTTTACGGAGAAATATATGGGTTATATGGAACTGTGTGTAAGGTATAAGTTATTCTTATAAGGAACTATATATAGATTATAAGGAAATATAACTAGGTCCATAGGAATTTTTGACCAATAATTTTCGTCCATTGAATATTTGGTTCGGCGAATTGTTGAGGCTAGCGGGTATCATCTCCACTATAGTTGTTCATACTCCAAGCTACGTCCGGGTGGACAAGTTTATATCTCCAAGTATGTGCGATTCCTAAATTATAATATCCCAAAACATTTTGAGCCTTAAATTTTAGTTGCTTATGACTACACTGTCATAATCACTTAAAAGATTGTAAGGTTATGATTCTACTGTTATAATGTCTAATGGTTGTCTATAAATGTTATTATTATCTAAAACAATTTCTCATTTTTTAGTATTAATACTTTGATATAATTTGTTGATGGTGCGTAATTCAGTTATACCCCACCATAAAGCAGAGCCAGTAGGTATGGTATGTAAGAGGGTAGATACCATCTCGCAGCCTTGTTTTGACTACACGGACCTTGTGTTAGCAGAGGTGCATACTATGGTATGGATAACTACCCCTGCACATGCACCCGCTAAGGGTGAAGTCAACTCTTTTATTTAATCTGTAAACGTTAAAGAGTGCAAATGAGCCGGCACACAATTAATTCTCCTGATAAGGTAATTGTCGACATAATGCTGATAGGAAGGGAGAGGGAAGTGGTTGGTCTCGGCTAAACTCTGTTCAACACATGCATAGTTAACGTTCTGGAAGCACGCGAAACACTTAGACATCGATTAGCTCGCTGGAGAAAATACAGTCAGGACTGGACTGCTTCTGGAGGGCTCGGGGTTTTAGGGATGGTCTAGTGTAGGAACTGACAACGGATTCCAGAAGGAGGAAAGAGGTCTGGAGGACTAGAAATACGCCCAAATAGGAAACACTTAGGCATCGATTAGCTCGCTGGAGAAAATATACCCAGGGCTGGACCGTTTCTGGAGGGCTCGGGGTTTTAGGGATGGTCTAGTGTAGGAACTGACAACGGATTCCAGAAGGAGGAAAGAGGTCTGGAGGACTAGAAATACGCCCAAATAGGAAACACTTAGGCATCGATTAGCTCGCTGGAGAAAATATACCCAGGGCTGGACCGTTTCTGGAGGGCTCGGGGTTTTAGGGCTGGTCTAGTGTAGGAACTGACAACGGATTCCAGAAGGAGGAAAGAGGTCTGGAGGACTAGAAATACGCCCAAAAGGGAAACACTTAGGCATCGATTAGCTCGCTGGAGAAAATATACCCAGGGCTGGACCGTTTCTGGAGGGCTCGGGGTTTTTGGGACTGGTCTAGTGTAGGAACTGACAACGGATTCCAGAAGGAGGAAAGAGGTCTGGAGGACTAGAAATACGCCCAAATAGGAAACACTTAGGCATCGATTAGCTCGCTGGAGAAAATATACCCAGGGCTGGACCGTTTCTGGAGGGCTCGGGGTTTTAGGGATGGTCTAGTGTAGGAACTGACAACGGATTCCAGAAGGAGGAAAGAGGTCTGGAGGACTAGAAATACGCCCAAATAGGAAACACTTAGGCATCGATTAGCTCGCTGGAGAAAATATACCCAGGGCTGGACCGTTTCTGGAGGGCTCGGGGTTTTAGGGCTGGTCTAGTGTAGGAACTGACAACGGATTCCAGAAGGAGGAAAGAGGTCTGGAGGACTAGAAATACGCCCAAAAGGGAAACACTTAGGCATCGATTAGCTCGCTGGAGAAAATATACCCAGGGCTGGACCGTTTCTGGAGGGCTCGGGGTTTTTGGGACTGGTCTAGTGTAGGAACTGACAACGGATTCCAGAAGGAGGAAAGAGGTCTGGAGGACTAGAAATACGCCCAAATAGGAAACACTTAGGCATCGATTAGCTCGCTGGAGAAAATATACCCAGGGCTGGACCGTTTCTGGAGGGCTCGGGGTTTTAGGGATGGTCTAGTGTAGGAACTGACAACGGATTCCAGAAGGAGGAAAGAGGTCTGGAGGACTAGAAATACGCCCAAATAGGAAACACTTAGGCATCGATTAGCTCGCTGGAGAAAATATACCCAGGGCTGGACCGTTTCTGGAGGGCTCGGGGTTTTAGGGCTGGTCTAGTGTAGGAACTGACAACGGATTCCAGAAGGAGGAAAGAGGTCTGGAGGACTAGAAATACGCCCAAAAGGGAAACACTTAGGCATCGATTAGCTCGCTGGAGAAAATATACCCAGGGCTGGACCGTTTCTGGAGGGCTCGGGGTTTTTGGGACTGGTCTAGTGTAGGAACTGACAACGGATTCCAGAAGGAGGAAAGAGGTCTGGAGGACTAGAAATACGCCCAAATAGGAAACACTTAGGCATCGATTAGCTCGCTGGAGAAAATATACCCAGGGCTGGACCGTTTCTGGAGGGCTCGGGGTTTTAGGGATGGTCTAGTGTAGGAACTGACAACGGATTCCAGAAGGAGGAAAGAGGTCTGGAGGACTAGAAATACGCCCAAATAGGAAACACTTAGGCATCGATTAGCTCGCTGGAGAAAATATACCCAGGGCTGGACCGTTTCTGGAGGGCTCGGGGTTTTAGGGCTGGTCTAGTGTAGGAACTGACAACGGATTCCAGAAGGAGGAAAGAGGTCTGGAGGACTAGAAATACGCCCAAAAGGGAAACACTTAGGCATCGATTAGCTCGCTGGAGAAAATATACCCAGGGCTGGACCGTTTCTGGAGGGCTCAGGGTTTTTGGGACTGGTCTAGTGTAGGAACTGACAACGGATTCCAGAAGGGGGAAAGAGGTCTGGAGGACTAGAAATACGCACAAATAGGAAACACTTAGGCATCGATTAGCTCGCTGGAGAAAATATACCCAGGGCTGGACTGTTTCTGGAGGGCTCGGGGTTTTAGGGCTGGTCTAGTGTAGGGGCTGACAGCGGATTCCTGAAGGTCTGACGGGCGTGAACGCACAAGATTCTAAGTACCCAGACCGAAAAACTATTTGTCAATAAACGTTCTCGAATACGGTTACAGATATCCCATATAAAATGGTTTCATTCGTTTATAGGAAACCTATAAGAAGAGTACCTACCTGGAAGCATATTAAGTCGAAAACGTAACCGTTACAATTTTTTCGCAGGCATTTCGCTCCAAAAACAATGTTTCACTGGACGGTTTCTACTGGTCAACAAACTTGATCTTTGAAATTGGACGAAAGATTCTTGTACCGAACTTCAGAAAGGTATTTTTTTTACCTATGGGTTCTCTTTTTTTACCGCCAATTTTCTGCACCGGGAATATAGACCACGCCCTTTTCCTTCCTATTAAACCATCTATTTGAACAGGTAATGTTACAATATGCAGTTTGAATTGTTTTGTGAACATTAAACACTATCTCCCTTGTGTGACTTCTCAACGACCCATTCCCATCTAAAGGAACCTTATTTGATGGCAATAACCACTGTTGACTTAAAAATAACATTATACTTCCATAGATACTAGGTACAATTTAACGGAGAACACAAAGTCTTTTAAAGTTGAAATTTTATACAATTACATAAGTTGTGCTGATTTGCTAGAATGAATGGTTCTGAGGATGCTGTTCTTTCTGTTGATAGCCAATGAGGCGGAACACATCAAAGAAATAATCTCCAAGTTGGTCGATTCTTCTAATTAATTCATGTTTTGAACGAATGATTCGCGAATGCATCTCGAATGGATCGAATCAGCATTTGAAGATATTTTTTCACATTTTATTGATATATATGTATACATATATAAACACATACACACGCAAATTTATACTAATGCTTATATTTTGATGGTAAGAGGTAAAATCTGTCATGAGTGATTAAGAAAACTGATAGCCTGATAATAAATACCTGTTTTGAGCGAATCCTTTGCGATCGACTGATATCTTGCTCTCCATAGAGGTATGAACTGAAGAAGACAGCGAGGTATAAATGAGTAAATATCTCTAAAGGGCCGGTAGCTGAGTCGGACACAATGTCAGGAGGATCATTTAGATTGGGACCATTATCTTGTATGAATGGCTATTGTTCATCAACGCTTCACTCAACCGAGAGCAGAGAGATAGAAAAAAAAATATAATGGAATACAAAAGAAGAAGCAGTGCTACCAATCTAACTGCAAACATTCGCCTTCTCATTTAGGCCCTGGCTTTAATCTAATCTAGAGTTCCATTTGATGAAGATTAAGGTTAGATTGCCAATCAACGGGATGAATGCCGTGTTTAGAGTCTTTCATCCTGGGGCTTCCCGCCAAAAAATCCCTAAGTATCTATTATATAGAATGACTTCTTCATTTGAATAATTTTTGAAGGTATTATATTAAAAGAAAGACAAAGCATTCAAAACCCTTCTAATTGAGAGGAGATCGTTGACCGTTGGAAATGCGAAGGTAGATTTAATCTGGGTTATTTAAGGTTGGTCGTGGTATCTCAAATAAATCAATCATTCTTTCGGAGATCATCATGCTTTACAAAATCTCGCCAATTTGATACAAACAAAATTTGACCCCCTAAAAATTAACTAAATTTATTTTTCTTTCCCTCCATAAAATAAAATAAATTTACTAACATTAATAAAATGCATTTTCGAAAGAATGATTAGCAGGCCGTGTGTGTGTATATATATATATATATATATATATATATATATATATATATATATAGCAACCCAATTTATTTGGGCAGCATTCTTTATGTATTTATTTACCACAAATAAAGTTTTTCTCTTTTTCTACCGTCGTTTCGGCTTGAAATTCAAGCCTTCATCAGGGCGATGAGAAGATTGAGAGTTATGCCTCACGGATGGTCAGCCATTTCTGGGTTTAGATCTCCATATTCTCATCGCCCTGATGAAGGATTGAATTAAAAGCCGAAACTTCGGCAAAAATAAAACATTTTTTTTTCCTATAACTAATGTAGTTTTATTATAATGTAGTCGCAGGATGTTTGTTCGTTAGCCGAAAGCAAAAAAACAGATAGCGTTTTTTGCTTTCAGATAACGAACAAGCATCATGTACTACCTGAGGAAGCCGGCTGTAATGCAGGGGAAAATTTTTGGTTTAGGAAAGCGCTACTGGTATATGCCGGCATGTATGAGGAGATGAACTTATTTTATTTTATTCTTGAAAAAAAACCCTACACCCCCTGTGAGAATCTAAACCACGAACGTATTCAAAGGAGGGCTCAATCGAGGCCAGAGAGAGATTTATTTAAAAAGAGTTGATGTTTTATGAAATTCTCAATGTTTATTATTTTATTTTTAATTATAGGTGCTCCGAATGCCAGGGTCATTAGCACCAAATCAATGTTTATTATTTTATTTTTATTTATAGGTGCTCCGAATGCCAGGGTCATTAGCACCAAATCAATGTTTATTATTTTATTTTTATTTATAGGTGCTCCGAATGCCAGGGTCATTAGCACCAAATCAATGTTTATTATTTTATTTTTATTTATAGGTGCTCCGAATGCCAGGGTCATTAGCACGAAATCAATGTTTATTATTTTATTTTTATTTATAGTTGCTCCGAATGCCAGGGTCATTAGCACCAAATCAATGTTTATTATTTTATTTTTATTTATAGGTGCTCCGAATGCCAGGGTCATTAGCACCAAATCAATGTTTATTATTTTATTTTTAATTATAGTTGCTCCGAATGCCAGGGTCATTAGCACCAAATCAATGTTTATTATTTTATTTTTATTTATAGGTGCTCCGAATGCCAGGGTCATTAGCACCAAATCAATGTTTATTATTTTATTTTTATTTATAGGTGCTCCGAATGCCAGGGTCATTAGCACCAAATCAATGTTTATTAAAATATTTTATTATGTTAAAAAGTAATTTGGAATTCTATTACCGCGAATATTATACGAAGTATTCTGAATAATTTTATATAATAATAATAAATACAGAATTTCATTTATTATTATTGCAATCAAATAAAGAGTCCTTATTATAGAACCATGTTACCTCTAACAGACACATAATAATCCTTGTACTAGCAAGAACGACCAATAGGTTATCTTCGGCGCTGTGAATTCATTTTGACATTAGTGACAGTTACATCCCACGTGTTCTGTTATATTACTTCTTCAGATTTGATAGGTTTTTCCAGGTGACGACCATATTTCGTTTCCTTGTTAAGATAATATTTATTTCTTTGTTGTATTTTTGTTTTAATAATGAATTAAAATGTCCTAAATAAACTAGACTGTATCTTGTAAAAATTAATTAATGTAAATTTAACATATAACCTTAAACCATTTCTAGTATATTATTAGGTATTATTCTTCATCTTTTATGAATACTTTCAGTAGTCTTGTTGGCCGAAGTCCAACTTAACAATATATATATATATATATATATATATATATATATATATATATATATATATATACATATATGCATAGACTGTTGTTTATGGAACTAAATAAAAACAACTATTGTTAGTTAAGACGAAAACGTTTAAGATAACAAAGTGTAATAGGTTTACTTCATTGGCCTGATAGAAATCCAATTTATAACAAACTATCTCGTTGGATGTCGATAAGCTGGTAGCTTATGTAACCTTTCTGCGATGAAGCAGCCTATCTTGTATTCACTAAATAAATCTGTAATGGGGAATATATGAATAAATAACCCTCTTGCCGTTTTTATATATATATATATATATATATATATATATATATATATATATATATATATGTATATATATATATATATGTATATATATCAGTACTAATATGGGTAGCGAGCTGACCACACATGGGAATTTAATGGCCCCTGAGGAAGTGGCACGAAACATGTAGGGCAAGCCAAGAATAAAGTAGTACATAGGAAAAAGGAGTACTATTTTTTGACCTGCGCCATATATGTCCGTATATATATATATATATATATATATATATATATCCCTTGATCTTGCTCCTATCCATATTACTTTCTTTGTCTATAATTCTAACGATCAAAATCAAATATGTGCTTGTATTCTAAGGCAACGCTGTTTTATTTTCGCCTTCATACACATTTTTTGCATCTTCCTTATTAACTGCGGTAACTCCCCCATAAATGTTTTGCCACAAGAACTAAATTTTACTTCATAAACACAATATTTGGTTTCGTTTTCTGTTAATTTATCTTTAATTCGACTAAGTTTCTTATTTATCTATGTTATTTTCAAGCAATGATCACAAGATCCTTAAAGACAGTTGGAATTTTGTTTGAAATTATCGGATTATAGTCAAATGCATAATATTTTTTCGAATTTATTTCTCTACTTTTTTTAAAAAAAAACCTTTGTTTACTAATATTTGCCTATTATTTATTAAATTTGTAATGTTTGCAATTAAAAAATAATCAATTTTTACTTCAGTCAATATTCTTCCGTTAGAAATGTTTACATCTATTTCCTAATAAATGTATGACTACATAATTTACTTACCATGTTAATTATTATGTAAAATTCGTAAATTAGTTATATCATGAACAATTAACAACTGAGATAAATCAACCAAGATTAGATAATTCTAAATATAATTGTCTGATCTGAATGTATTTTCTTCACCCCTATTACACAACTTCCGCTACCGAAGAAAACTGTTTTGCATATTACCATCGATATATTTCCTCATTTACGGTCCGTCTGCTCTTATTTACAATGTTAATGTACGAAACTACATCACTGTTTGTTAACAGCTCGTACCGTAATGCTAATGATATTCAGGAAAATTGTACAAATATGTTGGATAATCAGAATGTAATTTATAAGAAGTTTCATAACGAATATTGATCCGCTCGTCCGTCAAACATTTACATATAGCACGTTCCAGGGAAGAATTCTTAATTCTGATGGTCCGATTTCGCAGACGGATTATACAGGGTCAGGTCTAAGTAGCCAAACTCTAGGAGGTGATTCAGGTCTAAGTAGCCGAACTCTAGGAGGTGATTCAGGTCTAAGTAGCCAAACTCTAGGAGGTGATTCAGGTCTATGCAGCCAAACTCTAGGAGGTGATTCAGGTCTAAGTAGCCAAACTCTAGGAGGTGATTCAGGTCTAAGTAGCCAAACTCTAGGAGGTGATTCAGGTCTAAGTAGCCAAACTCTAGGAGGTGATTCAGGTCTAAGTAGCCAAACTCTAAGAGGTGATTCAGGTCTAAGTAGCCAAACTCTAGGAGGTGAGTCAGGTCTAAGTAGCCAAACTCTAGGAGGTGATTCAGGTCTAAGTAGCCAAACTCTAGGAGGTGATTCAGGTCTAAGTAGACAAACTCTAGGAGGTGATTCAGGTCTAAGTAGCCAAACTCTAGGAGGTGATTCAGGTCTAAGTAGCCAAACTCTAGGAGGTGATTCAGGTCTAAGTAGCCAAACTCTAGGAGGTGATTCAGGTCTAAGTAGCCAAACTCTAGGAGGTGATTTTGGACATAATTTCCAACAAAAAAGATCATTTGAAGTATGGTCAGATTCCGAAGGGAAGAGCAGTTATGTCAAATTTTCTGTTTTTTGAACGTAAAAATATTTTTTATTGAATAAGAAAGAATTGCTTAAAAAAATATTCAAGATAATTAATTTCTAATTATGCCATTACAAAATAGACAAAATTTCCTTTTAGAAACAGTGATTTAATTCCCTAAATCTATTGATAGAAGATACTTTTTCTCGATGAATCAGAGTTTTATCTCGAATGTTTTCCTCAACCCCCTAATGGACTAGAGCTTCAATACTTACAGGAAAACTTCTACATACATTTAGTAAGCATTAAATCTATGCAAATGAAGAGGAAGTTTATTCATGGACAGGTTGAACGATTAGTCTAGTATGGTCGGAAGTGTAAAAATCTAGTCTTTGCTATTACCAAGTCTAGTATGGTCGGAAGTGTAAAAATCTAGTCTTTGCTATTACCAAGTCTAGTATGGTCGGAAGTGTAAAAATCTAGTCTTTGCTATTACCAAGTCTAGTATGGTCGGAAGTGTAAAAATCTAGTCTTTGCTATTACCAAGTCTAGTATGGTCGGAAGTGTAAAAATCTAGTCTTTGCTATTACCAAGTCTAGTATGGTCGGAAGTGTAAAAATCTAGTCTTTGCTATTACCAAGTCTAGTATGGTCGGAAGTGTAAAAATCTAGTCTTTGCTATTACCAAGTCTAGTATGGTCGGAAGTGTAAAAATCTAGTCTTTGCTATTACCAAGTCTAGTATGGTCGGAAGTGTGAAAATCTAGTCTTTGCTATTACCAAGTCTAGTATGGTCGGAAGTGTAAAAATCTAGTCTTTGCTATTACCAAGTCTAGTATGGTCGGAAGTGTAAAAATCTAGTCTTTGCTATTACCAAGTCTAGTATGGTCGGAAGTGTAAAAATCTAGTCTTTGCTATTACCAAGTCTAGTATGGTCGGAAGTGTAAAAATCTAGTCTTTGCTATTACCAAGTCTAGTATGGTCGGAAGTGTAAAAATCTAGTCTTTGCTATTACCAAGTATGTTTAACATCGAATCCATTTTCCCGAAAACATTGAGTTTGGTACTTATTTTATCTATGAGGGAAACAACTCTAGAATTAATAAATTATACAGTATATTTTTGTATTATTATTTGAGTCTATTGTATTGTTATTAAAATGTAATGATCTTTGTTATTTTTGTGGATGGCTATCAAATTATATTTACCTATTTTTCGTTTTAACGGCGCACCGGTTACTTAGCGCCGGAACGATCCGTGGTACAGAAGGTAATTTTCTCTACCTGAACCCTGAAATGAGAAAAATCCCCTCTGCATGCGGTACTCGAACCCACATCTCCCGCATGAGACACTAGACCACGTGGAGACCGTGTTATGAGATTATTAAACGAACAAATTTATTGAAATCAATATACCTATATCTCTTGTATTTTTTAATTTAATTTTTCATTAGTATTTTGTTGTTTTTTTTGGTAGGATTAATAAAATATACCGGCTTACAGATCTGTCAGATAATACACTCCTTTTAATATTACAGTACATATTGTAATATATCTATAAGTATTACTGTATAAAAAAAAAATTACACAGATTCTTTAAGAAATTTATGAAATTTGCGCTAAGGCTATTCATTTCTCAGCCTAATATCGATGTATTAAATCGTTAATTGTCCATTGTATAGAAATCGATTGTAAAATAATTTTTTAATTGTATTATTATTACAAAATCTAATATTCTGTGTTGAAACACAGTATTACTGGTATTACTTATTTTTCACTAATATTTTGCGCCTTAAAAGAAAGAATGTTAGAGACACCATTATGAATTTCTACCATTCCTCTGAGAACCGGGGGCCTGTAGAATTTACAAGGTCTCTCCGTGACAGTAATCAGCTTAAACACAGGACTCATACTTGCTTGCAATACAATACTCATAAGCCCATGGATTTACATTTCGAAGGACCATGTTCTACAATCGATTTCTACACCGTGGTAGATCATAGATTCTATGTATCGATATTATAGGCCGAGAAATGATTGGAAGGTTCAGGTAATACCGGAATGGCCAACGGCCATAGCCACGTTGAATGCACCGGTTGTCGTAGATCACCGAAGTTAAGCAACGTCGGGAGTGGCCAGTACCTGAATGGGTGGCCGACCACGTGATTTTGGCATTATAAAAGGGTGGGAACCTCTAGATAGCCAAATTGTTGATAAGCCGTTAATATATATATATATATATATATATATATATATATATATATATATATTTATATATCGGAATGTATAGAGCTGATATGGTATGCTTTGTTTGATTTCGCAGAGGAAGAAGAGACTCCACCAACGTTATGTACAAGGAGAGAGCAACGCATTAAACATGGTTGTATCACAAATCAACAACGTATAAGCGCATACACAATACTCAAACATAACAATAGTTGTGCAATAATTAATAACTACTGATTAACACATTTAGAAATATATATCATAATGATTAGAATGATAATAAACCTACAAAAAAAAAAAAAAAAAAAATTATAATAAAAGTAATAATTTACGAAATGCTAGATAAAATATACTATAAGATAATTTTCTGGAAACTATAACTTGTGTCCTCAAGGAAATTTCAAAACGAAAAAAGAAGAGATTTACAGGGTGTAGTTCAGGAAGATGTGTCTTATTGTAAACAAAAAAAAAAAAAAAAAAATCAGTCCCGTGACAGGCCACAAGGGCCCTGAGGGGCAGATACTGTAGAGGTATCTGATTCTTGACCATACGACACACTAGGGAGATAGTGTGGTCAATACTATGCTCCGGCCGCCTGATTTTCCCCTTGGCTGCTTCGACTGCTAGAGTCATTAGCACCCAAGGTACCCATTATTAATTAAATTAATTAAAGGCTGGGTGAGCCTAGGGACGATCTGAGGCCCCAAATCCAACCCTCGAACGGCAGCACTAGAAGAAAAAATCTTTAGTGCGCGCTCGGGTTTTGAACCTGGTCCTCCAGTTCATTGGTCGAGTGCTCTACCACTGAGCTAACCTCGCCCCCCCCCCTATTGTAAACATATATATAAAATATAAGGGCTTCATATATATATATATATATATAACCACACACGCAAATATTCCTGTGTCTGCACAACAATTGATAAATTATAGCTCCTTAGAAAAGTGATTGTAAATTTTAATCACAGCTCCGAAATTATTTCAAGTAAAATTGATGTTTTTATGATTTATGAAGATGGCAAATTTTATATTTATAACATAGAATATTTTAAGTAATAATTATATATATATATATATAAATGGCTTATGATAATATAAAGTAAAACTCATCGATTTGTATTAATTGAATCAAAGTTTGATGAATTAATTCTCAAAGGATGAAGTGAAATTACCTTCCCGAACTCCCCGCCCCCTAAAATTATGATTAAGGCATGCTTCTACAAACATGGATGGAAAGGAGTGATAACCTATAAAATCTTCATAATATCGCATAAAAAAAAAAATAATTATGTCAATTTAATGCAAAAAAAAATAAACATTTATGATTAAGTAATTAATAGTCAATCTTAAAAAACAATGCTTACAATATTAAGTACAATAGTAAAGATGTTTGTAGAGGAAACACGCTAAGCCGTTATTGAAGAACTTTCTACAAGGGGCTAATTTCCAACGTTCCGGAAGGAGTTTCAAAAGGCTGTTTTAATTAATAAGATTTATAATTAGCTTAACAATTCACCATTCAGTGTTTAGATTATCTCTTATCTATATTGATAAGGGAACATTCAATTCTGAATAGTCTAGAAAATATTCATTCAAAAACTAATTTATTCATAAACATGATAACATAATTAATTCTCATATTTATAGGACATTTTAGAATAACTTATTTATTTATTTTTGTCATTTTGGATTAATTTTGGTTATTTAATTAAATTTTATTTTGTATTAAATCTAGAAATATTTATGCGAAATCATGGAATATTTGGGATTCTGTTAAGAAGAGCAATCGTCTCATTTCGCTTTGTTGCTTTCATGATTTCTCCTTATATTAAAGCTAGAAATATTTATGCGAAATCATGGAATATTTGGGATTCTGTTAAGAAGAGCAATCGTCTCATTTCGCTTTGTTGCTTTCATGATTTCTCCTTATATTAAAGCTAGAAATATTTATGCGAAATCATGGAATATTTGGGATTCTGTTAAGAAAGCTATTAAAGCTAGAAATATTTATGCGAAATCATGGAATATTTGGGATTCTGTTAAGAAAGCTATTAAAGCTAGAAATATTTATGCGAAATCATGGAATATTTGGGATTCTGTTAAGAAAGCTATTAAAGCTAGAAATATTTATGCGAAATCATGGAATATTTGGGATTCTGTTAAGAAGAGCAATCGTCTCATTTCGCTTTGTTGCTTTCATGATTTCTCCTTATATTAAAGCTAGAAATATTTATGCGAAATCATGGAATATTTGGGATTCTGTTAAGAAGAGCAATCGTCTCATTTCGCTTTGTTGCTTTCATGATTTCTCCTTATATTAAAGCTAGAAATATTTATGCGAAATCATGGAATATTTGGGATTCTGTTAAGAAGAGCAATCGTCTCATTTCGCTTTGTTGCTTTCATGATTTCTCCTTATATTAAAGCTAGAAATATTTATGCGAAATCATGGAATATTTGGGATTCTGTTAAGAAAGCTATTAAAGCTAGAAATATTTATGCGAAATCATGGAATATTTGGGATTCTGTTAAGAAAGCTATTAAAGCTAGAAATATTTATGCGAAATCATGGAATATTTGGGATTCTGTTAAGAAAGCTATTAAAGCTAGAAATATTTATGCGAAATCATGGAATATTTGGGATTCTGTTAAGAAGAGCAATCGTCTCATTTCGCTTTGTTCCTTTCATGATTTCTCCTTATATTAAAGCTAGAAATATTTATGCGAAATCATGGAATATTTGGGATTCTGTTAAGAAGAGCAATCGTCTCATTTCGCTTTGTTGCTTTCATGATTTCTCCTTATATTAAAGCTAGAAATATTTATGCGAAATCATGGAATATTTGGGATTCTGTTAAGAAGAGCAATCGTCTCATTTCGCTTTGTTGCTTTCATGATTTCTCCTTATATTAAAGCTAGAAATATTTATGCGAAATCATGGAATATTTGGGATTCTGTTAAGAAGAGCAATCGTCTCATTTCGCTTTGTTGCTTTCATGATTTCTCCTTATATTAAAGCTAGAAATATTTATGCGAAATCATGGAATATTTGGGATTCTGTTAAGAAAGCTATTAAAGCTAGAAATATTTATGCGAAATCATGGAATATTTGGGATTCTGTTAAGAAAGCTATTAAAGCTAGAAATATTTATGCGAAATCATGGAATATTTGGGATTCTGTTAAGAAAGCTATTAAAGCTAGAAATATTTATGCGAAATCATGGAATATTTGGGATTCTGTTAAGAAGAGCAATCGTCTCATTTCGCTTTGTTCCTTTCATGATTTCTCCTTATATTAAAGCTAGAAATATTTATGCGAAATCATGGAATATTTGGGATTCTGTTAAGAAAGCTATTAAAGCTAGAAATATTTATGCGAAATCATGGAATATTTGGGATTCTGTTAAGAAGAGCAATCGTCTCATTTCGCTTTGTTCCTTTCATGATTTCTCCTTATATTAAAGCTAGAAATATTTATGCGAAATCATGGAATATTTGGGATTCTGTTAAGAAGAGCAATCGTCTCATTTCGCTTTGTTCCTTTCATGATTTCTCCTTATTCTTAATAATGTTTTGCTAATTGTTAGCTACACAAACAGTGTTTTATAACCAATTTCATTTTAATTTAATGTTTACTGTATATAATTATTCTAATCGGCAATTCTGTATATGTGTAATATTTGTTGGCTGAATTAGACAACCAAAGATCCTGCGGAAGTCTTCTAAATATAGGAAATATCTTTTTATTTTTATTTGCATTTCATTATAAAAGTTTTCTCGATTATTATTCGTTCTTAATAATTAAAAAAAAATTTTTTTTTAATGCCACGTCTCTCTTTGTCTTAATTCTTGTCATTAAGTGGAGGTAATATTTTATATTTAATAAAATTAAAAATTGATATCTATAAAATTGATTAAAATTAGATTTATTGTTATTTTTCGGGGATTTCCATATTTTTTAATATTTTAGTTTTAGTATAATAATAATTAATTCTAAGAGTAATAATTTTATTACAGTCGGTGTAGTATTTATTACATTTTTGCTAAGGGTATTTTTTATTAATTGGAAGATATAGTTTTGAACAAAGATGAAATTAGGCAATTACTCGAAGGAGAGGGGGGGGGGTGGATAATATTTTTGGATCATTAAATTAATAGATTATTATAAAATAATTAAATTTATTATATTTTAAAATGCCGGTTGAAGTAATTCCATTTTTTATTAAATATTAGAATCTGAAATATCAGCTTAGGGTTATAATTAAATTTTAGTTGTTCGTCTGCTAAGAAATAATTTCACCGCGTTAATTGATATTTATCCGTGTTTATTAATGTGTAAACATTCTCGGATTAATGTGTAAACATTCTCGGATTAATGTGTAAACATTCTCAGATTAATGTGTAAACATTCTCGGATTAATGTGTAAACATTCTCGGATTAATGTGTAAACATTCTCGGATTAATGTGTCTAAGGCTATTCTTCTATAATTATTAATTTTTTTTTTTTATTTTATTTTTGACTTTTTAGCGGTATTTAATTTATATAGAATAGTCAATTGTATGTAATTACGCGTTTTGGGAAGCACTTCTTAGAAGAGGAATTTTTTATTTATTTTTGCATTAGGTAATTTGGCTATTTAAAAATTAGTAGAAGAGGGCAGAAATAGGTGTACACAATCCATTTGGGAAATGATTTTCTCGGGTTTTTATTGAACGGATTCAAGTTATTTAAGATGTCAATGACTTTAGAAGTATATTCACCGGCGTGGGAAAAAGAAAAGAGGTTTTTTTAATATGTAATTCTTGTTGATTTTTGAAATGTTTCTTTTTTCCAAGTCTAAAGTTTTCTTGAGCGTTTAGATTGATTTTGGAATATGAGTGGTCTTTGCTTGTATGATGAATTGTTACAAAGGTATAATGGATTGATTTCAAAGTGAATGTTTGTGTGTTTCTAATAAATGCAGCTTCAAGATCGGGAGGTTGATCTTGTAAATAGTGTTTGTTCGTTTGGTGGACCGTGGTTTCTAATAAATGCAGCTTCAAGATCGGGAGGTTGATCTTGTAAATAGTGTTTGTTCGTTTGGTGGACCGTGGTTTCTAATAAATGCAGCTTCAAGATCGGGAGGTTGATCTTGTAAATAGTGTTTGTTCGTTTGGTGGACCGTGGTTTCTAATAAATGCAGCTTCAAGATCGGGAGGTTGATCTTGTAAATAGTGTTTGTTCGTTTGGTGGACCGTGGTTTCTAATAAATGCAGCTTCAAGATCGGGAGGTTGATCTTGTAAATAGTGTTTGTTCGTTTGGTGGACCGTGGTTTCTAATAAATGCAGCTTCAAGATCGGGAGGTTGATCTTGTAAATAGTGTTTGTTCGTTTGGTGGACCGTGGTTTCTAATAAATGCAGCTTCAAGATCGGGAGGTTGATCTTGTAAATAGTGTTTGTTCGTTTGGTGGACCGTGGTTTTGGTTGTGAGGGTTCGTTTGGTGGACCGTGGTTTTGGTTGTGAGGGTTCTTACACGAATATACTCGTGGCGAGGAACTCTTTAATTCATAACTTTTGCATTATTGATGTATTGGGTCAGATTGAAAAGTATTAAGGTTTTAGGGTACTCACCATTGGATCCGACGGAAGATGAGTCCGCTTGTAGCGACGAGTCCGTGCCCGATTCGTGTCCGTCGCTCTCCGGATCGGGCCGACAGTGCAACGACAAGTCTCTAGGTCCTGTATCCGGACTCCCAGGTCCTCCTAGTATATCGGTGATCATAAACCTTGGCCTGGTCTGGGGTGCAGCGACCCCTTCGTGTACCGTCATCCTGACTCGTGTGTTACTTCCGTCCGTCGTACTGCACTCTATCAGAGCCTGGGCTCCACTGGAGATCTCGCTCCGCCACGCCTCTCTCCCCACTCCTCCCACCGCTAGGACACGCCCCTCTCTCACCGAAGCCACGCCTACTCAGTACCATCGATCTGTGACGTCATCTAGCCCCTCCGGCGGCTCTGTGATCAACGCTTAGCTCTGATTTCACAAGTCCCATACATTTTACCTGCTTTTTAACCCGTCCGTTTCTTTTAAACTATTTTCACACTTTACCCGGACCTTCCGGAATAAAAGAGCTGTAGTAAAAACGTGTGAAAAAGAGGACAATTAAATCAAATCTAATTAAAGAATTCTCTTTGATTACCTACAGCGTGTTTAACATTAATCTGGAAATGGTATGTCAATGTTTTAAACACTTTTTACGTTTTCAAGCTCTATCTCCATTATATGTAATCCTATTTACATAACTAAAACAAACAAATCCATTTCATTATTTAAACATAATGATTAAATTATGGCGCAATGTTAAAACTTACAGCAGAAAAATTTAAAGAAATATTTGTGTTTCGACGAAGAAAACGACCAGATTTTCGGAAAATGTATTATTTTCCTTGTTTAAGTCGAAGTTTAATAATAAAAAATCAATTTTAACACAAAAGTCAATTTATTAAAACAGTTCTTCTTATAGTCCTCTCCAGGAACTGTAAAAATCTCTTAGTAGATCCTACAGGAAGCTAGGCGAACCTACCGCTACAAGGGCCTTGTCAAAACTAATAATCATCAACATGGTATCAATCAGCACCTACAGATCCTACAGGAAGCTAGGCGAACCTACCGCTACAAGGGCCTTGTCAAAACTAATAATCATCAACATGGTATCAATGAGCACCTACAGATCCTACAGGAAGCTAGGCGAACCTACCGCTACAAGGGCCTTGTCAAAACTAATAATCATCAACATGGTATCAATCAGCACCTACAGATCCTACAGGAAGCTAGGCGAACCTACCGCTACAAGGGCCTTGTCAAAACTAATAATCATCAACATGGTATCAATGAGCACCTACAGATCCTACAGGAAGCTAGGCGAACCTACCGCTACAAGGGCCTT
The DNA here is from genome assembly GCA_946811695.1 of Gonocerus acuteangulatus. Lineage (NCBI taxonomy): Eukaryota > Metazoa > Arthropoda > Insecta > Hemiptera > Coreidae > Gonocerus > Gonocerus acuteangulatus. Next base: position 130,353,078 of record OX328124.1, on the reverse strand, counting down.
GTCAAAACTAATAATCATCAACATGGTATCAATCAGCACCTACAGATCCTACAGGAAGCTAGGCGAACCTACCGCTACAAGGGCCTTGTCAAAACTAATAATCATCAACATGGTATCAATGAGCACCTACAGATCCTACAGGAAGCTAGGCGAACCTACCGCTACAAGGGCCTTGTCAAAACTAATAATCATCAACATGGTATCAATCAGCACCTACAGATCCTACAGGAAGCTAGGCGAACCTACCGCTACAAGGGCCTTGTCAAAACTAATAATCATCAACATGGTATCAATCAGCACCTACAGATCCTACAGGAAGCTAGGCGAACCTACCGCTACAAGGGCCTTGTCAAAACTAATAATCATCAACATGGTATCAATCAGCACCTACAGATCCTACAGGAAGCTAGGCGAACCTACCGCTACAAGGGCCTTGTCAAAACTAATAATCATCAACATGGTATCAATCAGCACCTACAGATCCTACAGGAAGCTAGGCGAACCTACCGCTACAAGGGCCTTGTCAAAACTAATAATCATCAAAATGGTATCAATCAGCACTTTAAAATATCGATATCGGACATTCAAAAAATTCTATCATTCGCCCGCACAAGAAAAACTGATGTTCTTTGTGAAACTACTGTTTATTTGACCAAAAATGCATTGTTACTTAATAACTTATTTTCTTCGGGTGATATTTTGCTATATTGTTTAATGTTGGGTTTTAATCTTTGTTAATATTGTATATTTATTTTTAGCCGAAGCAGGCTACCGACGAGCAAGTCCTATCGGCCAAGAATAGATTCTTCCGAAAAGCTGGTTTTGGTTATTTTAAGCCGAAGAAGGCTACCGACGAGCAAGTCCTATCGGCCAAGAATAGATTCTTCCGAAAAGCTGGTTATGGTTATTTTAAGCCGAAGAAGGCTACCGACGAGCAAGTCCTATCGGCCAAGAATAGATTCTTCCGAAAAGCTGGTTTTGGTTATTTTAAGCCGAAGAAGGCTACCGACGAGCAAGTCCTATCGGCCAAGAATAGATTCTTCCGAAAAGCTGGTTATGGTTATTTTAAGCCGAAGAAGGCTACCGACGAGCAAGTCCTATCGGTCAAGAATAGATTCTTCCGAAAAGCTGTTATGGTTATTTTAAGCCGAAGAAGGCTACCGACGAGCAAGTCCTATCGGCCAAGAATAGATTCTTCCGAAAAGCTGGTTATGGTTATTTTAAGCCGAAGAAGGCTACCGACGAGCAAGTCCTATCGGCCAAGAATAGATTCTTCCGAAAAGCTGGTTATGGTTATTTTCTTTTATTTTTATTCTTATTGTTTAGCCGTTTTTTAATTAATTGTTATTATCCGTTTTGGAAAGCACTTAATGAAAAGGAACGAATAGTATTTTTGTAATATGATTTGGATATTTAAGAGTATGGACAGATTATCAAAAATACTCTGAAGTAAGTTTTGTGAAAAAACTATTGTTCACTTACCTTTTTATAATGTTTGGTTACTAATTTTTGTTAAGAACAAATGTTCTTAAAAGCGATCCTTAATTATCACATTGTTTAATTCTTCTGTTTTTTTTTTTTTTTAATTCTGCATTTGTGATGGTCTTTTAGCTGACAAAGGCTACCAAAGTGTAGCCGAAACGTCCTTAATACAGATTTTAGCTGACAAAGGCTACCAAAGAGTAGCCAAAACGTCCTTAATACAGATTTTTACAAAAGTCGTATTGATGTTCTCTTAGCCGAATCCCAACTAATCCCTGATTGATTTTCATTATTATAATAACATTAGCAATAGTTTGTCTATGTTTAATTATTATTAACTCGAGGTTGTTTGTATGAAGGTTAGTTTGGTTTATATCAGACCCGTAAACGTGAAGGGGTCTAAGGGTGGGTTTACACTAGGATAGTTATTGCAGGATATTTATATCAGAGTGAAATTCTGACTAATGTAAACCATGTAGAATTTATGTCTGACATAAATTCTACATGGTTTACATTAGTCAGAATTTCTGTTTGATATAAATATCCTGCAAAAACTATCCTAGTGTAAACCCACCCTTAGTAACAAACTCAATGTTTTGAGGAAAATGGATACAAAGTCGAACACATGTAGTAAAAGCAAAAACTATATTTTTATAGTTCCGATCATAATAGACGAATCCTCAGGTCCTTAGCTGTTTATTATCTATGATACATAATAGGTACATCATCCGGTTTATGATTAATATGCAAAAGAATTGGAGAATCCGCACATAGACCCATTAATTCCCTTTTGGACTTAAGATTAGAAAAGTGACAATACCCAACACAGACTAGGTGACAGCAACTGTCAAGAAAATCACTTGGATCACTTTATCACCCACAAGATTACGGTGTTCACAACCCATTCCTGTATCTAACTCATTTTTTTTCTTTCAAAAATGTCACTTAGACCCCATGACTTCTGATACCCTCAAATATGATACGTAAACAAGCAAAATAAATTTAAGAAAATTTCGCAGTGATTTGAAACCGGTAGAAGAAGATTTTATTATTATTTTTTTTATTTTTTTTTTTTACGGCGCATCGACATAAATCTGGGCCATTAGCGCCGACGTCCAGGGTGCAGCCAGGAATTTTCTCAGCGAGCCCTGAGATAAGAAAATTTCTGGCGCCGGTGGGGATGGAACCCACCATCTCCCGCTTATGAATCCAGCGCGCTAGCCACTAGACCACGGGAGACCCCGGTAGAAGAAGAATGCGGAAAAAAGAGAAACGACATAGATTCATATTCTTGCGTTTTTTTATAAAGAGAATTTATATGAAAAAAAGGATTTATGGAAAAATAGTTTGAATTATATAAAACTATTTTGGTGACCTAATTAATATACCAATATTAATTATTATTAATATATCTGTGTCTTAAATAAATTTCATTGACATTATTAATTTTATTATCATAATTAACATATGGTATTAAGAATAATATACTAATATGACCCATGCATATAACTCTAAAGAAGCCAATATATTTATTTAAATTTTAACGTCCATTATTATTAACTACGAATTTTAGGATGGGTTATTTATAGGTTAGGGACGAGGTTAGCTCAGTGGTAGAGCACTCGACTAATGAACTGGAGGACCAGGTTCAAAACCCGAGCGCGCACTAAAGATTTTTTTTTCTAGTACTGCCGTTCGAGGGTTGGATTTGGGGTCCCAGATCGTCCCTAGGCTCACCCAGCCTTTAATTAATTTAATTAATAATGGGGTAACTTGGGTGCTAATGACTCTAGCAGTCGAAGCAGCCAAGGGGAAAATCAGGCGGCCGCAGCATAGTGTTGACCACACTATCTCCCTAGTGTGCCGTATGGTCAAGAATCAGATACCTCTACAGTATCTGCCCCTCTGGGCCCTTGTGGCCAGTTACGGGACTGATTTTTTTTTCTTTATCTATAGGTTACCTCCCTTTTCCAGCCAGGATAGGGCTGATGACTTTTTTTTTTTCTAAAAAAAGCCACTACCCTTAGTGGGAATCGAACCTACTTTTAGACGGAAACCATTTCAACCCATCAATCAATATTCTTACAAAATCGGAAGTGGACACAGTCGATAGAATCTGTGCTTCAGTAAAGGTTTATAGGAATACCCGCCGGCGCACAGTGGGGCTAAACCACATTTCCTGTTTCAAAAAAGGCTACAGTCTATAAATGTTAATTATTAAGATATTGGTGCATGTTAAATAAAAATTCGACTAATGCATGACCCTAGTAATAATAAGAAAAGAAGAGATATTAGAACTGTTCAAGTTCATTGGAAAGGTAAATCTAATACCGACGACAAAAATGCCTAAATCTAATACCGACGACAAAAATGCCTAAATCTAATACCGACGACAAAAATGCCTAAATCTAATACCGACGACAAAAATGCCTAAATCTAATACCGACGACAAAAATGCCTAAATCTAATACCGACGACAAAAATGCCTAAATCTAATACCGACGACAAAAATGCCTAAATCTAATACCGACGACAAAAATGCCTAAATCTAATACCGACGACAAAAATGCCTAAATCTAATACCGACGACAAAAATGCCTAAATCTAATACCGACGACAAAAATGCCTAAATCTAATACCGACGACAAAAATGCCTAAATCTAATACCGACGACAAAAATGCCTAAATCTAATACCGACGACAAAAATGCCTAAATCTAATACCGACGACAAAAATGCCTAAATCTAATACCGACGACAAAAATGCCTAAATCTAATACCGACGACAAAAATGCCTAAATCTAATACCGACGACAAAAATGCCTAAATCTAATACCGACGACAAAAATGCCTAAATCTAATACCGACGACAAAAATGCCTAAATCTAATACCGACGACAAAAATGCCTAAATCTAATACCGACGACAAAAATGCCTAAATCTAATACCGACGACAAAAATGCCTAAATCTAATACCGACGACAAAAATGCCTAAATCTAATACCGACGACAAAAATGCCTAAATCTAATACCGACGACAAAAATGCCACTCGACTTACCCACTCATACTTACTGGACAGAAAGGAAAGACCAACGTGCAGACAGTGTAACAGAACTCTAACTGTTAAACATATACTGACAGACTGTAGACAACGCAGCGACTTGACAATTCCTTACAACTTACACGACTTACTTACTGAAGGTAGCCCGTATATCCATATACTCCTTACACACTTAAAAGCAGCACACTTATATTCAAAGGTATAACTATATGTAACATTTTATTTTGGTTTTATTTAAGAGCAACATCTTGTTTTTTCTCTTTTATTTCTTTATGTGTTATTGGACAGACTGACTAATATTTAACGGACCTTTCTTCTGTCGTCCCAATGAGCTCATCGCCACTCTTACGGAGCTCACATGGAATAAATAAATAAATACCTAAATTATATTTGTTGCACAATTAATATCTTATTTAACCCTAAATTTAAAAATCCTAAATCATAAGAACAATATGAATTCATTAAAATAGCAAGAAAGTGGTTAATAATGTATTCTGGTCTGTGGGACCCGACGCGTCCGCTCCAGTATTTTAGAGGGACGCGACCTCCGCCGGGTTACATGAATATCGAACATCTGGAAGAAGTTCCAACTGGATCAGTCGTTTCTCAATACCCGAACTGGAAATTAGTTTGGAAAAGTAGGTGTCTCTAGAAAACGGTTACAGATATCGCTTTAAAAATAGATACATTCGTTTCCTAAGTGAAGGAACATGAGTACCAGCAAGCATATGAACTCGAAAACGTAAGCGTTTCAATTTTTTTCGCGCGAATTTCGCTCCAAAACTATGTTCCGGAGGAGGGATTCTGTTGGTTAACGAACTCTACCTTTCAAATTCGGAATCGGATCATTTTTGAGCAGGTGGGAGAGCGGACAGACAAAATTGAACCAACTTTATATTCATGATCTATGGGTTACGAAAGGTGAAATGTTCTAGTTGGCACTTCCGGATTGCGTCATGAGATCAACCTTATAAGCGGGGTTCCTCCCTATGGAGGGAGGGAGGAACCCCGCTAAAATCCAATCCAGGCAGTCCAAAATTTTCCGAAAAATAAATAATTAAAATTATTCCATGCTCCGTTTCATGTCTCCATTTTGACCTTATATCCCTTTTATCCATCCTTTATCCAAACCCCTCTACCGCTAATTCCATCCGAACCTACACGGACATCCTAACTCCTTAATACACTCTCTGTCCTCCCGTCACATCCCTCACAACCCCAATGAATGACTGAAACACCAGTAGCCTAGAGACCAACTCTAGAAAAGGTATATCCATCTAGTGGGTGCTACAACTCTATAGCATCCCACCACATGTACAATAATGGCAATATAATCTTTCGATAATTTAAAGAAATGTATCACTGTTGAAAATTCAAAATCTACAATATATTTGTCAAATACCATTCACTCACTCACTCACTCACTCACTCACCTATCATCTCCCAACCCAAACCCCTGGACAGAAGAATTTGAAATTTTGCATGGACACTCCCTTTAGAATGTTAACACTCGCTATGAATGGATTTTTGATACTCAAATTTTTAAGTACCTTTAGAGGGGTTAGAAGTTTTAGTTGGTTTTAAACAGAGCAGGCACGCCTAGACAGCATGCGTTGCCAGGACGATAAAAGGTCAGCTGTTACCGTACTGTATCTATTTCATAATATTATTTTTATTTAGGGTTAATTTCAACTATGATGGCAGACCTTGAATTACTCGAAATAAACTGTGATTTTGTCCCTCATAGAGTTTACGCTATACCTGGTGATGGTCATCCGAGGTAATAATATCCCGAACCCTTGCACAGCCTCCTCACCCATCAGCATCCTCGGTCAGAGCACTCTTTGATAATGCTCTCAAATATACTGGGTGTTTCTAAGTAACATCTTGGAAACATAAATTTTTAAATTTTGACGCACATTTATTATTGGCAACGTATTTTAACCTGTACTGGTTAAACTGCTGTTTCTGCTAACCTATAGATAACGGTTATCTCTAGGTTGGCTGTTTGTTGACACTGATCCGGAGCGCCGGAACAATTAATTATATAGTAGTGTTAATTTTGATGATAGGTGATTTGATGATGGGTATTCAGCTAGTAAATAAATTAAATAAAATAAATTATATAATTTAGCAAATATTTGGATTGTTGACAAGAATGTTTAATGTTGAACCCCTCCAACCCCCCCTTTCCCCCCTGAATAGACAGAAAGTACCCACCAATTACTGTTGAAATAAAGAATCACGAAGCGAGATATGAACAAGAGATAATAGAAGAGAATCCACGCTCGCTCCTCAATTCCCTTCATTAGAAGCAGATAATATCCAGGATAATTTCCAGACAGGATATTACTAGAATTGATTGAAAAGCCTGGGTAATTCCTTGAGAGGGGGAATTAAGAAGTCTTCAGATCTCTGGGGATTTATGATTGTCGTGAAGACTAAAATAGCAATATTTGAATGGATGTCATTAAAGATAATACGAGAGGAATGGATGGTTGTAGTATCTGTTATTATTTATAGAGAATTAGTCTGCAGTTCATGCTACAATTATTCTATGATCTTTCAATAATTCTGATAAATTAATGTAATTTCGGGAAATGGTCGAGGAAAAGAGCAAACAGCTAATCTCTGAGTTGATAACGACAACAGCACTTTGCATCAACTCTACTAAAATGATTCTGAGTAGATGACGAACCCTTTGGAACTCACAACAAATTTAATTCCGATAAGTTGATTATATCGTCCCTACCATGTGAAACTATGGAATATGCAAAATCTCGTTTTCCAGATTCTAGACTTTGCTCTTGGATTGTGGACGATACGGCTTGCCACAACTCTAACCCCTGTAGAATAGCCTTTAATGCCTTAAATAAAGTATGGAATAAGACCATTCTTCAATATGTTACTTGATCAATGGATAGAATATGTGGTTGGCTCCAATTTGCATATTCGATAGTTTCACGAGGTAGGGACGATATGATCAGGTCATACTACAAGAAATGTCAGTTATGTGACGATCCAAGTTTTTCTGCTAGCTCTTCGACTGTTACAACAGTCAAGCTCTGTTGCTAGACCTGTACGAGGCTCGTCTTCAAGCTTGCGGTTTATGTCGGTGGACTGTAGAATGTGTCGATCCAAGTTGTTCTGCTAGCTCTTCTACTGATACAAGAGGATTTTCTTCTACAGTAGCCTGCAGGAGTTGGTAGTCAAGCTCTGTTGCTAGACCTGTACGAGGCTAGTCTTCAAGCTTGCGGTTTATGTCGGTGGACTGTAGAATGTGTCTATACTAGTTTTTCTGCTAGCTCTTCTACTGTTACAACAGGATTTTCTTCTACAGTAGCCTGCAGGAGTTGCTCGTCAAGCTCTGTTGCTAGACCTGTACGAGGCTCGTCTTCAAGCTTGCGGTTTATGTCGGTGGACTGTAGAATGTTTCAAGTACCAAACCATGATAAATAGAAGTAAATTTAATGCTATAATAAACAAAAAGTGTAAACAAAAACAAATTGAAAAGGAGGTATTATTCATGTAAACTTAAACAGACAGATTATTAAAAACCGACATTACTTATAAGTAAATGGGTTGGCCTGATATAAATCATTTTTTTTTCACAACAATTTTGTTTCATCAGGTTTGATTTTTGGTGAAACATGAAAAATTTAAAATAGAGGATACTAAACGTCCCATCACTAAATTAACAGTATCCTAAGTGAAAATTAATCCTTCTTTTACAATTTCCTACCTTCTTTTACAATTTCCTACCTTCTTTTACAATTTCCTACCTTCTTTTACAATTTCCTACCTTCTTTTACAATTTCCTACCTTCTTTTACAATTTCCTACCTTCTTTTACAATTTCCTACCTTCTTTTACAATTTCCTACCTTCTTTTACAATTTCCTACCTTCTTTTACAATTTCCTACCTTCTTTTACAATTTCCTACCTTCTTTTACAATTTCCTACCTTCTTTTACAATTTCCTACCTTCTTTTACAATTTCCAACCTTCTTTTACAATTTCCTACCTTCTTTTACAATTTCCTACCTTCTTTTACAATTTCCTACCTTCTTTTACAATTTCCTACCTTCTTTTACAATTTCCTACCTTCTTTTACAATTTCCTACCTTCTTTTACAATTTCCTACCTTCTTTTACAATTTCCTACCTTCTTTTACAATTTCCTACCTTCTTTTACAATTTCCAACCTTCTTTTACAATTTCCTACCTTCTTTTACAATTTCCTACCTTCTTTTACAATTTCCTACCTTCTTTTACAATTTCCTACCTTCTTTTACAATTTCCTACCTTCTTTTACAATTTCCTACCTTCTTTTACAATTTCCTACCTTCTTTTACAATTTCCTACCTTCTTTTACAATTTCCTACCTTCTTTTACAATTTCCTACCTTCTTTTACAATTTCCTACCTTCTTTTACAATTTCCTACCTTCTTTTACAATTTCCTACCTTCTTTTACAATTTCCTACCTTCTTTTACAATTTCCTACCTTCTTTTACAATTTCCTACCTTCTTTTACAATTTCCTACCTTCTTTTACAATTTCCTACCTTCTTTTACAATTTCCTACCTTCTTTTACAATTTCCTACCTTCTTTTACAATTTCCTACCTTCTTTTACAATTTCCTACCTTCTTTTACAATTTCCTACCTTCTTTTACAATTTCCTACCTTCTTTTACAATTTCCTACCTTCTTTTACAATTTCCTACCTTCTTTTACAATTTCCTACCTTCTTTTACAATTTCCTACCTTCTTTTACAATTTCCTACCTTCTTTTACAAAAATGTTTACTATTATATGCAATTTTTAAAAAACAGGCAATTAGAAAGTAAGGCCAGCAGACAAAAAAAGTTTAATTCTAGGAAACCAAGAGATTTAGGCATTTAATTCTCAGATTGACATCGTCTTATCGAAAATGACTTAAGAACTTTTTCTGTAGCGAATGTAGTAAGTTTTCGAATGGTCACCTTCCACTTACTACGATTCTCTAGAGAATGTAGTAAGTTTTCGAATGGTCACCTTCCACTTACTACGATTTCCTGACAGTTTACGAGATATTTTAGAAAATATACGAAGATGTTAAAACTTTTCATGCCTGCTAATAACATTTTCATTTCTGCTATTTCTTTAAGTCCAAAAACAAATAAAATAGAAATCTCCAGGTTTAATAACAAATGAAAAAGGCCAATCAGGTCACCCAGTTTCATAATTTTATATTTAAATAATTTTAAACAATATATTGAATAATTGAAATATTTTAGTTTAGGCAAATTTCAAACACGTAGGAAATATTTCAATTGAATCAAACGATTCTAAGTACCCAAACCGCAAATTCGTTTGCAAAACTATTTTTATCCACTTTCCTCGAAAATGGTTACAGATATCACCGTGATTATTGTCGTTTCCCCACGCTAGAGAACCCATAAGAAGCATACTTGCAAGCATATTAATTCGTAAACGAATTAGTGTTTAGAGAAGAGTTAGTAACTGGACGAACCGTACTGAATGCACTGCGGTTAAAGAATACCTGTCAATTGTCACTAGGTAAGCTTAGTGAAACTGACAAGTACGGACGGACCGTAAAGAAGGCACTTGTCCACCAACGTATGAGTGATTTTCACTTGTCACTTGTAGCAGTGACATGTACTAAATAACTCTTGTAATCTAGAGAAGAAGGAAGTGCCGAGTAACTTACACAGATAAAATGAAAGGTCCGAGAACAACACCCTGCGGGATTCCGTTTTTTAGATTTTGTACTTTTATAAATTGCATGGAATTAATTAATAACTAGTTAATCGAGAGAGCTATGGGAAGTAGGGAGTCTCAGGGAATGCAGAAATATTAGTAATCAGTAATATATATAATTAAGAGTGTATTTAATATTCGTTTGCGTTTTCTTTCTGTTGGCGTGATGAGGTTACTAATATCCATTGTTAATAAGTGTTACGTCGGAGAATCATGTAACATGCTCTTCGTGTGAGCAAAACCAGGGAAATATCAATAGTCGATTGGTATCGTTTCCATATCATAACCAATTCATTTCCGCAAGTGCCGACTAGACAATTTCACGTGTCAGAACCCATACAACACGAAAATAACGATAGCGAAAATTTGTATATGTGTATATATATATATATATATATATATATATATTCAGGGTGTCCCAAATAAGACGGCTCAAACTAATTTTGTGACCAAACGGTTGATCTGATAAAAAAATGTCAAAGGTAAAAGTTCTAGAGCTTGACCTAAGCTTTCTAAATGTGTCAACTATTTAACATGTTGACTGCGCATGTGTGCTCGGCGCTAGATGAAATGTTGAGGTTTGCAGATGACCCCTATTATCATTTTAAAGGGAATTTTAAAACAAAACCTTTGTCGCAAACTGCGCTTCGATTTCTTTAAAATCAAATGAGTTTCGTGCGATTCAAATTTGATTGTTTTAAATTAAAACGATTTTTTGTAGGCACACACAGAGGCGGGTTATAAATGTGTGATACATGACTTTAAGGTATTTTGTCCTTAACTTTCTGAAAAAAATATGGCCGATCCTCTAGAAGGATTATTTCCCCTAATAACTCCAATAAAATTGAAAATAAGGCTTCTTTTTTAAGTATTTAGTCTGATTTTTCGTTTGAGACGTTCAATTTGAGTGATAACTCTATTTCATTGATAGATTAAATAATAAATTGTATAGAAAGCTGTTATCTTGCAGTTTCAAAGCATCCATTTTACTGTATTTTTATTTCTTCAAAAATGAATAGTGTCTTCAAAGATGCCACCTTCAACATCCAAGCATCTTTGGAGTCTGGAACGTATGCTGTCACCTGCTTTCAATACTTGTTCCTTCAATATGGCTCTGGAGGCTTCAGCAATCCTTCCTTGCATTTGATGTTGTGTACTAGGCGGATTAGAATAGACCATGTTTTTAAGTGTACCCCATAGGAAGAAGATCAGCGGAGTGAGTTGAGATGATCTAGGTGGCCAAGAAATAGGGCTATCCCTGCAAATCCAACGGCAAAACGGGATATTCATGAGGAATGTTCCCTTCAGTGATGAAGCCACATTTGTAAGTGATGGGTCCGTGAACAGGCATAACTCACATTATTGGTCCATGAATTACCCTTACTGGATAAGGCAGCTGGACAACCAGTATCGGTGGTAGGTAAACGTATGGTGCGGGATTCTGGGCAGTAAAATTATTGGCCAATATTTTTTGGAAGGTCCCGTATCAGGGAATGCTTACAGGACATTCATCTTGGATCGAATTCCAGAGCTCATGGAGAACTTGCCACTAGAAACAAGACGTACAATGTGGTTTCCCCATGATAGTTGTCCAGCCCATTATTCCCAAGAAGCTACGAATGCTGTAACCTCCATATTCGGAAACCGTTGGATTGGCAGGGATGGCCCTATTTCGTGGCCACCTAGATTACCTAAACTCACTCCGCTAAATTAGGTAGGTCCGTGGAGGAAATTAGATATTCCTTCAAGGAAGCGGGACACGAACCCACTATCTCCCACATGAGAATCGAAGGCGTTAACCACTAGACCACGGGGAGACCCTCCATGATCCATGATGTTATGTAATTAAAATGGCTCATCATACTATTAAGACATTATAACTTATTATGATTTATATATATATATATATATATATATATATATATATATATATATATATATATATATATATATATGGGGCCGATGTTAGCTCAGTGGTAGAGCACTGGACTAATATGCTGGAGGACCTGAGTTCAAATCCCGAGCACAGTACTAAAGATTTTTTCTTCTAGTGTCTTCGTTCATGGGTTGGATTCGGCCTCCCTGACCGTTCCTAGGCCAACCCAGCCATTAATTAATTTATTAATGGGTACCTTGGTGCTAATGACTCTAGCAGTCGAAGCAGCAAGGGGGAAATCAGGCGGCCGGGGCATAGTACTGACCACACTATCTCCCTAGTGAGCCGTATGGTCTTGAATCAGATACCTCTATAGTATCTGCCCCTCGAGGCCTGTTACGGGACTGATTTATATATATATATATATATATACATAAGCATTGAAGTAATTCGGCTTTGTCTGAGTGCGTACTTGATGTTGTCGTGTTGAGATTGTATCTATATATACTCCACCTGCCCCTCCCACCTGCCTCTAACATTACACTTGGAGGAAATTAAACAGCGGGCCGTGCTCTTGTTGTAGTCATAACTAGGGACTAGATTCTCACGTTTTCAACTATTTTTTTATTTTTTTGATTCATCCACCAATTCATTTGTTTTATAGAGTAGATTAAAGGAAAAATATAATCGTTAAATAATAATGCAGATTTCGTCAAATAAATTCAAAAATATGCTTACGTTTTCAAGTAAACTAGTATTATACATTTTTTTATACAACAAATAATAGCAGATTTAAAATTAGCACCCCAAGAAACCCTAATGTAGTGAATATCATTGAAAACAAAAAATAATGATTTTTCCCAGTCTGGAAGAGAGTAAAAATTTGTAAGCGAACAAGAAACGTGACGATTTGAAATTTCATATCTCCCCTTGAAATAATCCGATTTTTATGTCCTTTAAATCTTTCGAAAGAAGAAAGACTCCTTGTTCTAACCATATAAATGACTATTGTATTATCTCAAAAGGTTCTCAAAATAAAAATAAAATGTAAACATTTTTACTTATAACGTCGATCCCAGAACACTTAGAAACACCCCGAATGGCCGGAAATGTGTCAAATTAGGACCTTTATCGACCCTCCAAGTTTGGTTTGAATCGGGGAAATATTCTTTGAAATATGGCCGGATTGTTGAATATCTTGTTGAGCGACGAGAAAAATTGTAATGTCTGGGCTAAGCGCTGAGCGACAGGCTGGAACTTGCAAGCCACATCTTCTGGTCGTTCGTTCCTACTGCACTCCAGCTTAACATTAATGTGAGCGACGTTGCTCTGATGATTTTCGCAAATCGCTCATCGCTCTTCGCTCGTATCGTACCCAAGGACTAATCGGAGAATGTTATTTCAACTGCCTACCATTGTTTGGTCGTCCTTCCTTGATAAGGTCTCTGATTGGTGATAACGCAGCATTTCTCTGTCGATAAACCATAACTCTCCCAAAACTATTCCATGATTACATCGTTTAGTTTTAGGGATACTGAAAATGCGCCAAAATGAAACGCTCCCCGGGAGTAGCTATAAACCCAAAGTCTCTACAAATTGGGTAATATTTAGATGAAGTCGAGGGAAATACGAGTTGGAATCGTCGCGTTCAATGAAACCACCAAGCCTAGTTCCTGTTATTTATCTGCCGTACATTGTTCTTCAAAGAGGACTTTTTAACGCACGACAACCGTTTACGGTGGCTCATTACAGGCGTTTAAGCAATTTTCCGTGTGCGGTTTGACATGGAGCAGTAGCCGTTTATCCGACCTTGGTCCGTCCAGGAGCCCCGGGGAGCGGACGTTGCGGTCGGACAATTCCACCATTTAGGTAAACAAGGAGTTTAGTTAATGACATAGTTCTGAAGAACGGAAGCATTTTACCGTGGACCGATCGCTTCCGTTGTCTGCCTACGTCGGTGGGGATGTCAGCTGATTCCAGCTGCTGATGCGACTACTCGTGGTCTGTGGTTCCATTCCCGCCTAGGGGCATACTCGAGCTCCCTCCACATTTTCATTCTGTCTCGTGCCAAAAGTGTGACGGCTGATGTGGTTTTGATGTGCTTCAGGCAATAACCACATCGGAGTTACCGGCTATTTCTGCTATAGTCCATCGGTCTGGACCTTATGTTTACCGCGGCGAAATTATATTTCTGAAACCCTTGCTTTTCTGAACTAATACAAGGAATTATTGAATCACAAGAGGCTTATAGCACATACTTAATATGTAATTGGACAGTAAAAATAAAAGTCCGACTCGCAGGAACTGCATCATCTTACCGCGGTTCCGTTCCTATCGCTAGTGCCATTTGAGAAGCTTAGAATAGAAACAGTTAATATTTTGTTTTGGTATTTTCTAAAAAATGTAAACACTTCCTCCCTTTGGCGTATATAGGAAATAATTTCGGGATGGGGGCTAGGATCATTTCAGGGGGGGGGGGGGCTAGGATCATTTCAGGGGGGGGGCTAGGATCATTTCAGGGGGGGGGGGGCTAGGATCATTTCAGGGGGGGGGGCTAGGATCATTTCAGGGGGGGGGGCTAGGATCATTTCAGGGGGGGGGGGCTAGGATCATTTCAGGGGGGGGGGGGGGGGGCTAGGATCATTTCAGGGGGGGGCTAGGATCATTTCAGGGGGGGGGCTAGGATCATTTCAGGGGGGGGCTAGGATCATTTCCTGTGTATGGAATACTAACAATCTAGAGCTTGGAATAGTTTTAGGCATGTAAAACGCTATTACACCATTATTTAATTTATTTTTAAAGGTTTTATGAAATATTTTTCCGCTAAAATGAAAATTTTGGGGGAGGGGCTGCAATCCTCTCAGCCCATCCTTCCTGGAACAATATTGCGATGAAAAGCTAGATTTACGGTCTACAATGCACAGTAAACTGGCAGTAGCCAAAAGGAAATAACTTCTGCTATTGAAAACAACAAGTAATATAAATATGCTTCTCATTTTCTTATGTTGTTTTAATAAAAAAATTAAAAAATAAACAATGGTAAAAAGAAAGAGAACAAAACCCTTTCTTCTATCTGGTGTCCTAGGACTCCAAAACCCTTTCTTCTATCTGGTGTCCTAGGACTCCAAAACCCTTTCTTCTATCTGGTGTCCTAGGACTCCAAAACCCTTTCTTCTATCTGGTGTCCTAGGACTCCAAAACCCTTTCTTCTATCTGGTGTCCTAGGACTCCAAAACCCTTTCTTCTATCTGGTGTCCTAGGACTCCAAAACCCTTTCTTCTATCTGGTATCCTAGGACTCCAAAACCCTTTCTTCTATCTGGTGTCCTAGGACTCCAAAACCCTTTCTTCTATCTGGTGTCCTAGGACTCCAAAACCCTTTCTTCTATCTGGTGTCCTAGGACTCCAAAACCCTTTCTTCTATCTGGTATCCTAGGACTCCAAAACCCTTTCTTCTATCTGGTATCCTAGGACTCCAAAACCCTTTCTTCTATCTGGTGTCCTAGGACTCCAAAACCCTTTCTTCTATCTGGTATCCTAGGACTCCAAAACCCTTTCTTCTATCTGGTATCCTAGGACTCCAAAACCCTTTCTTCTATCTGGTATCCTAGGACTCCAAAACCCTTTCTTCTATCTGGTATCCTAGGACTCCAAAACCCTTTCTTCTATCTGGTGTCCTAGGACTCCAAAACCCTTTCTTCTATCTGGTATCCTAGGACTCCAAAACCCTTTCTTCTATCTGGTGTCCTAGGACTCCAAAACCCTTTCTTCTATCTGGTGTCCTAGGACTCCAAAACCCTTTCTTCTATCTGGTATCCTAGGACTCCAAAACCCTTTCTTCTATCTGGTATCCTAGGACTCCAAAACCCTTTCTTCTATCTGGTGTCCTAGGACTCCAAAACCCTTTCTTCTATCTGGTATCCTAGGACTCCAAAACCCTTTCTTCTATCTGGTGTCCTAGGACTCCAAAACCCTTTCTTCTATCTGGTGTCCTAGGACTCCAAAACCCTTTCTTCTATCTGGTGTCCTAGGACTCCAAAACCCTTTCTTCTATCTGGTATCCTAGGACTCCAAAACCCTTTCTTCTATCTGGTGTCCTAGGACTCCAAAACCCTTTCTTCTATCTGGTGTCCTAGGACTCCAAAACCCTTTCTTCTATCTGGTGTCCTAGGACTCCAAAACCCTTTCTTCTATCTGGTATCCTAGGACTCCAAAACCCTTTCTTCTATCTGGTATCCTAGGACTCCAAAACCCTTTCTTCTATCTGGTGTCCTAGGACTCCAAAACCCTTTCTTCTATCTGGTATCCTAGGACTCCAAAACCCTTTCTTCTATCTGGTATCCTAGGACTCCAAAACCCTTTCTTCTATCTGGTATCCTAGGACTCCAAAACCCTTTCTTCTATCTGGTATCCTAGGACTCCAAAACCCTTTCTTCTATCTGGTGTCCTAGGACTCCAAAACCCTTTCTTCTATCTGGTATCCTAGGACTCCAAAACCCTTTCTTCTATCTGGTGTCCTAGGACTCCAAAACCCTTTCTTCTATCTGGTGTCCTAGGACTCCAAAACCCTTTCTTCTATCTGGTATCCTAGGACTCCAAAACTCACCATTTTACACTAAAATATTTACAATGTTTCCGGAACTCTCTCTCGAATATTTCATAACCCCAAATCCCAAGTGGTCCTAGCACCTCTTGAAATTATTTCCTCTATACACCTCTGCCTCTTACTAATTAGCGGTAACAGAATTATATTCTTCAGTTTTGGTATAGGATAATTTTTTGGCCTTTCTTCTCTATTAGACAGTTAATTTGTCCCATATTTTGCATAGTTTTACCTGCTTAATTTCTTCGACAAGACCTATGTTTGTCCCATATTTTGCATAGTTTTACCTGCTTAATTACTTCGACAAGACCTATGTTTGTCCCATATTTTGCATAGTATTACCTGCTTAATTTCTTCGACAAGACCTATGTTCGTCCCATATTTTGCGTAGTTTTACCTGCTTAATTTCTTCGACAAGACCTATGTTTGTCCCATATTTTGCATAGTTTTACCTGCTTAATTACTTCGACAAGACCTATGTTTGTCCCATATTTTGCATAGTTTTACCTGCTTAATTTCTTCGACAAGACCTATGTTCGTCCCATATTTTGCGTAGTTTTACCTGCTTAATTTCTTCGACAAGACCTATGTTTGTCCCATATTTTGCATAGTTTTACCTGCTTAATTTCTTCGACAAGACCTATGTTTGTCCCATATTTTGCATAGTTTTACCTGCTTAATTTCTTCGACAAGACCTATGTTTGTCCCATATTTTGCATAGTTTTACCTGCTTAATTTCTTCGACAAGACCTATGTTTGTCCCATATTTTGCTTAGTTTTACCTGCTTAATTTCTTCGACAAGATCTATGTTTGTCCCATATTTTGCATAGTTTTACCTGCTTACTTTCTTCGACAAGACCTATGTTTGTCCCATATTTTGCATAGTATTACCTGCTTAATTTCTTCGACAAGACCTATGTTTGTCCCATATTTTGCATAGTTTTACCTGCTTAATTTCTTCAACAAGATCTATGTTTGTCCCATATTTTGCATAGTATTACCTGCTTAATTTCTTCGACAAGACCTATGTTTGTCTGTTCCCACCCTACCGTCAAAAGAAATAAACTTGTATGGAGATATTGAATTCCTACAAGTCTGTTGCCTGTGATTAGACTAGGATATTTCTTGTTGAAGATCGCCTTCACGGGAATGGTTGGTTATTCCAATGTAAGGTTATAAGAATGCTTGCAGTCACCGGTAGATTACCAGATTTCTATCTTAAAAAGAATCATCAAATACTCGTCTGTGTGCCATTTAGCGTCAACTTCAAGGCAATCATCCTACTGATGGGCGTCTTATCTTATAGTCCTTCGCCTTAAACGTAAATAAGTGTTCCTTGCTTTTGTTGCTTTTCAAGGGAAATATTATCCTACTCGCAGGAACTGCCTCATCTTACTGCATTCCGTTCTTATGTCTAGTTCTGTGTAGAACAGAAACAGTTTTGTGTGAAATGTAAACACATGTAAAATGAAATCTGAAATCGAAGCAAGATCTTGGGCTTCAACCCCCCCCCCCCAGTTCAGTTGACAGTTCAATGAAACTGTCAGGATCCTGAGATCTTGGGCTTCAACCCCCCCCCCCCCAGTTCAGTTGACAGTTCAATGAAACTGTCAGGATCCTGAGATCTTGGGCTTCAACCCCCCCCCCAGTTCAGTTGACAGTTCAATGAAACTGTCAGGATCCTGAGATCATGGGCTTCAACCCCCCCCCAGTTCAGTTGACAGTTCAATGAAACTGTCAGGATCCTGAGATCATGGGCTTCAACCCCCCCCCCCAGTTCAGTTGACAGTTCAATGAAACTGTCAGGATCCTGAGATCATGGGCTTCAACCCCCCCCCAGTTCAGTTGACAGTTCAATGAAACTGTCAGGATCCTGAGATCATGGGCTTCAACCCCCCCCCCAGTTCAGTTGACAGTTCAATGAACCTGTCAGGATCCTGAGATCATGGGCTTCAACCCCCCCCCCCCCCCCAGTTCAGTTGACAGTTCAATGAACCTGTCAGGATCCTGAGATCATGGGCTTCAACCCCCCCCCCCCCCAGTTCAGTTGACAGTTCAATGAAACTGTCAGGATCCTGAGATCATGGGCTTCGACCCCCCCCCCCAGTTCAGTTGACAGTTCAATGAAACTGTCAGGATCCTGAGATCATGGGCTTCAACCCCCCCCCAGTTCAGTTGACAGTTCAATGAAACTGTCAGGATCCTGAGATCATGGGCTTCAACCCCCCCCCCAGTTCAGTTGACAGTTCAATGAAACTGTCAGGATCCTGAGATCATGGGCTTCAACCCCCCCCCAGTTCAGTTGACAGTTCAATGAAACTGTCAGGATCCTGAGATCATGGGCTTCAACCCCCCCCCCCCCCCCCCCCCCAGTTCAGTTGACAGTTCAATGAACCTGTCAGGATCCTGAGATCATGGGCTTCAACCCCCCCCCCCCCCCCCCCCAGTTCAGTTGACAGTTCAATGAAACTGTCAGGATCCTGAGATCATGGGCTTCAACCCCCCCCCCCCCCCAGTTCAGTTGACAGTTCAATGAAACTGTCAGGATCCTGAGATCATGGGCTTCAACCCCCCCCCCCCAGTTCAGTTGACAGTTCAATGAAACTGTCAGGATCCTGAGATCATGGGCTTCAACCCCCCCCCCAGTTCAGTTGACAGTTCAATGAAACTGTCAGGATCCTGAGATCATGGGCTTCAACCCCCCCCCCCCCCAGTTCAGTTGACAGTTCAATGAAACTGTCAGGATCCTGAGTAGAAATGCTTCCATTTAAGTACCGATTTCTTTGCACTATCAAAAATCACACAAAAACCGTTATTGGATATTTAATAAGAACCAATTACAAAGTGAGGTAAACAGACACAAATATCCTTAAATTTTTTAATTTTTTTGATTTAATTATAGAGTTCCGAAACTTAGGCAAAGAACTCTTTAAAAACAGTCAACTGAAAAATATGTCTAAGTACCAATAAAAAATGAACAAAAATACAAAAAATAAATAAATGATAAGGAAACGAACAACTGTAACAAAGGAAAGAAAAATGTAGAATAAAAAACATAAATATATATATATACATTCAAAGGGATAAAATTTAATTATTTACATTTTGGAGTATAACTGAGTGTGTTTTAGGTGCCTGAGTAGTGTACTAATGTGTGGGCTACCTTACTTACTTATGCGGCTCTACAGTCCAAGATGGACTTTGGCCTCCCGAACAATCTTTCTCCATTCTTCTCTATCCTGGACCTTTCTTCTCCAGTCAGCAACTCCAATTTTTCTGAGATCTTCCTCTAAGTCCTTTTGCCAGGTTTTCCTTGGACGTCCTCTCTTCATCTTTCCTGGGAACGGTTCCCTTGTGACCTTCTTCACCATCCTATCGTTGGGTAACCTTTCGACATGGCCAAGCCAACTAATTCTCCTTGACTTGATGAACCTCACTATATCCTCATAGTTATTTAGTTCCTCCAGTTCCCAGTTACTCCTTATGCGCCAGAGACCTTGCTCGCAGATGGGGCCAAAAATGCGTCGCATCACTTTTCGCTCAAAGACTCTAAGCGCCTGTAGGTCCTTTGTGCTAAGTGTCCATGCTTCAGCACCATAGCACACTACCGGTCTGATAAGTGAGTTGTACATCTGCAACTTGGTACGCTTAGAGAGCAGCGTCGACTTCATCAGGTTCACTAGGCCGTAGTAAGCTTTATTGCCTCTTATGATCCTTTTTTTGATCTCCTCACTAATCCTGTTTTCAGAATTAATTTCCGTACCAAGATATGTGAAGTGATCAACTCCTTCGAAATTGTAGTCATTATGTGTTAGATTGCGTGGCCTTCTTCTCACTTCGGACGCTGACATGACCATGTATTTTGTTTTTGACTCATTTATCAAAAACAAAATACATGGTCATGTCAGCGTCCGAAGTGAGAAGAAGGCCACGCATGTGTGGGCTACCTTCTGTCTGTAAATCGTGTAAGTCGTAATTATATATATATATATATATATATATATATATATATATATATATATATATATATATATATATATATATATATATATATATATATATATATATATATTTGAACCACCGATATTTTCGAGATCTATGGGTTAAGAAAGGTGAAATGTTCTAGTCAACACTTCCGGATTTCGTCATGAGGTCAACCTTATAAGCGGGTTTCCTACCTATGGATGGAGGGAGGAACCGCGCTAACAAGTTTGCTCATGACCAACCCCGGCTGAGTATACCCTTAAAGAAAAATGTTTATTAAAAAAAAACAAAAAAAAAACAGTCCCGTAACAGGCCACAAGAGCCCAGGGGGGAAGACACTGTAGAGGTATCTGATTCTTGACCATACGGCACACTAGGGAGATAGTATGGTCAATACTATGCTCCGGCCGCCTGAGATTTCCCTTTGCAGGTACCAATTAATTAATTAACTATTTAATTAAAGGCTGGGTAAGCCTAGGGACGATCTGGGACCCCAAATCCAACCCTCGAATGACGGCACTAGAAGAAAAAATCTTAAGTGCGCGCTCGGGTTTTGAAACTGGGGTTCCAGTTCATTAGTCGAGTCCTCTACCACTGAGCTAACCTCGCCCCAAAGAAAAATGTTTATAGTGTCCAAAAACCCTCCATTGATATAGTTATAAGAGAGGGAATCCCCCCCCAAAACTCCACCATCTATTTGAACAGGCTATAGGTTAAATTATTTTCAGCCTTAGCGTTGGCTGAGTATTGATAAAGATTATACACTTTCTCCCTCGCCCCTGGCCACTCATAGCCTTCCCTAGGCCTAAACGAGACATAATCAGTTCTCAGCCTTAGCTTTGGCTAAGTATTGATAAACATTAAACACTATCTCCCTTGTCTGACCTCTCATAGCCTTCTCTAGTCCTAAACGAGACATAATCAGTTCCCAGCCTTAGCTTTGGCTAAGTATTGATAAACATTAAACACTATCTCCCTTGCCTGACCTATCATAGCCTTCCCTAATCCTAAACGAGACATAATCAGTTTTCAGTTTTAGCTTTGGCTAAGTATTGATAAACATTAAACACTATCTCCCTTGCCTGACCTCTCATAGCCTCCCTAGTCCTAAACGAGACATAATCAGTTTTCAGCTTTAGCTTTGGCTAAGTATTGATAAACATTAAACACTATCTCCCTTGTCTGACCTCTCATAGCCTTCTCTAGTCCTAAACGAGACATAATCAGTTCCCAGCCTTAGCTTTGGCTAAGTATTGATAAACATTAAACACTATCTCCCTTGCCTGACCTATCATAGCCTTCCCTAATCCTAAACGAGACATAATCAGTTTTCAGTTTTAGCTTTGGCTAAGTATTGATAAACATTAAACACTATCTCCCTTGCCTGACCTCTCATAGCCTCCCTAGTCCTAAACGAGACATAATCAGTTTTCAGCTTTAGCTTTGGCTAAGTATTGATAAACATTAAACAATATCTCCCTTGTCTGACCTCTCATAGCCTTCCCTAGTCCTAAATGAGACATAATCAGTTCTCAGCCTTAGCTTTGGCTAAGTATTGATAAACATTAAGCACTATCTCCCTTGCTTGACCTATCATAGCCTTCTAGTGTTAGTATGTAAAGTGTAGTTTATTAAAGTGCTATGCGAACGGAAGAACAAAAGGGAAATGTTCCTCATAATTTCGCGCATGCGCAGCCGAACTTCTCTATCTCTCTGAAATGGCTATAGTATATTTATTGATACATCCCCTTGTGCGGAGAACTAATGGCGTGATGAGCATTTCATAAATTGTCCTGATAGGTTACGGACATCATTATCTACGATACCAAAGCGATTGTTTGGTATTACAGATAGTATCTTTATATTCTGATGGCCTTGTTCTGGTTAACGATACACACACACACACACACACACACACACACAGCAAACATATCATGGGGTTTACATTGGTTTCGGCTGCCAATATTTCACAATTCGGAAAGTCTCTTCTCAAAGCATCAGGGTAAGTGGACGGTGACCATGGGAGGCCTTATAAGGGTTAATATCACCTTCTGTCATCAAAATCAAAGTAATTTTCTAAAATTTGTCAATAACAAGTAAATCAATATTATTCAACTCTTTATAACTGTTGTAGGGGTTGTTAAAGTATACTGAAAAAAAAAATTGTTTTAATTCCTCGAAAACAAAAATGGCGGCGTTTGGAAACTCTCTTTTTTCACAGGCAATAGTCTGCAGGCGGCCATTTTCAAGCTAGAACCAAACACTAAAATTATTTTGAAAGAAGAAGGTTTAGTAAAGTACCTAGGATTGTTAAGAAATATTAATGTTTTTGAAAATTGTCTATATATATATAACAAATAAATTGTCATAAATTCGTTATAATTCCATCAATCGAAAACAATCCTTCTTGCTTTACTAGCAAATATTATTAAGAAGCTGAAGTTAAAATTTGACGTTGATCGGGTGAAAATGGAAGGCATCAGAGTATCTCCCGATTTGAAGATGATCGGGTGAAAATGGAAGGCATCAGAGTATCTCCTGATTTGAAGTTTATCGGGTGAAAATGGAAGGCATCAGAGTATCTCCCGATTTGAAGTTGATCGGGTGAAAATGGAAGGCATCAGTGTATCTCCCGATTTGAAGTTGATCGGGTGAAAATGGAAGGCATCAGAGTATCTCCCGATTTGAAGTTGATCGGGTGAAAATGGAAGGCATCAGAGTATCTCCCGATTTGAAGTTGGTCGGGTGAAAATGGAAGGCATCAGAGTATCTCCCGATTTGAAGTTGATCGGGTGAAAATGGAAGGCATCAGAGTATCTCCCGATTTGAAGTTGATCGGGTGAAAATGGAAGGCATCAGTGTATCTCCCGATTTGAAGTTGATCGGGTGAAAACGGAAGGCATCAGAGTATCTCCCGATTTGAAGTTGATCGGGTGAAAATGGAAGGCATCAGAGTATCTCCCGATTTGAAGTTGATCGGGTGAAAATGGAAGGCATCAGAGCATCTCCTGATTTGAAAAAAATAGTTTTGAGAGAAACGGCTTTAAAGTTTATGTAGGTACTGAAATGTTAATTTTTCTTCCTTTTTAATTTTTTTCATAGTTTCTTGTAATATAGTTAAAAAATGGGTTTTCATTTTAAGGTTATTGGTTTTAAATTAAGTGTTTAATACTTGTAGTGTTATGCCTGTGATAAGGATACACTAGGCTGTGTTGAAAGATTATAAATGTCCGAATGCCATAAGATAAATATCGTAAACTACATCAGTGGAAATATATCGAGATCTCAGTGATAGAGCACTGGACTAATATGCTGGAGGACCTGAGTTCCAAAATCAAAGATTTTATCATTTAGTGTCTTCATTCGTGGATTGGATTTGGGGTCCCAGGCCGTCTCTAGGCCCACCCATACTCAAATTGTTTTATTAATGGGTACCGGGGTCTCCCGTGGTCTAGTGGATAGCTTGAGCTTCATAAGCGGGAGATGATGGGTTCGATTCCCACCTCCGGCAGGAATTTTCTCATCTCAGGGCTCGCTGGGAAAATTCCTCGCTGCACCCTGGATGTCGACGCTAATGACCTAGATGTAGATGTGCCGTGAAAAAAAAAAAAAAATAAAATAAAGGGTACCTGCAAAGGGGAAAATTAGGCGCTTAGTACTGACCACACTATCTCCCTAGTGTGCCGTATGGTCTAGAATCAAATACCTTTAGAGTATATGGTCCTCTGTGCTCTCGCGGCCTGTTTCGGGATTGATTCTTTTTTTTTATAATAATTTTTGTTATTTTTCTGCTGATATAATTGTCGAGACTAGTCATTTTTATCAACCATACAGTGATTTACGTAAGTACCTACATGTTCAAACAATCCACTAAGAGTGTCATTAAAAAGCAATCCATAACAAGTATCACCGGTACAGATAAAATCACCGGTTAACATCCTGACTCGGTTATTGCTTTTGGTATTATCACTAGCCGCGCTATGAATCAGCGACAGCTGACAGGAACCACTCATACGGACACGCTCAATCAAATCACAACATTTAATCAAGAAGTATCCTGATTGATATGCATAACTCACCGATATAAATCAGAATATGAAAAATGTTTTCAACATTGTCATACTCGAAAATTAATTAATTTTTTTGAACAATCTGGGCCATACTCTGTTGCTTTCAGATAGCAAATTGTGATCGTAGTATGTGGGTATGTTATAATCAGATGAATATGGAATGTCAAGTAGAGAAAAGCAAGCATTTTTGCTCTTCCAGGTCTACCGCAGAACCAGTGCTGAAGATGCAAGAAAAATTCGATTGTCACAGGAAATAACTTGGTACCTAAGATTAAAATCTCAACTTCCCAGGGGAGATCTTAAATAGAGAATTTACAGGGGAAACACGATATCTTACGAGATGCCAAGACAAACCACATATTTATAAGTCTGAAACTATCAAATCAGTGAGTTAATGACTTCATTACACTATCCATGGGTCTTAGGAGATAATCATAGTAGACTTAACTCATTTTGCCTATTTCACAATTGCAATGGTCCCTGTGACCATTGAATTTGTGGTGCGGAAATGGTTGACCGCTTGCACTCAAGATCAACCATTTTTGTGATTTTCTTCCGTTCGACCTGGAAAAAGATCACAGATGATGAATTAGTCATTGGCTACTTATGAGTTACAATGGGAGAACATGACAATGATGTAGGACACTAACTGATTGTGATGGTGTGATGTATTGTGATGTTGAAGATACCATTTCGGGTTGCATTTATGTTAATAATTTAGGGGATCATAAGGAAGAGTTTGAAATGTAAGCGGAGAAAGACAGCTCCTGAGCAGAACGGAGGAGCCTCTGTTCCACACGGCGAGTCTCCGCTAATTACACGAGCAGCTGATGTGCGGAACTGATGGGGTTATGAAACATTTTACAACAATTATTCCAGAATCCATTATGCAATCGTTTACAGCTGCGGAAAGCCGTACTCGAGCTGAAGGCGTCCTCAGAGAACACAAACAGAAATTATCATCTGGAGATGTTAATTACATCCAGACCGTTCCCATGGTAACTAACTGCTGTCTAATTGTCAGGATCTTGGTCATTAGTTTTACCTCTGTCAAGGATAGGCCAAGTCTTGGCGACAATCTCTAGTCTCTAGGAGCCTTATATCAGGAATAACTTTAATTACCATTATAATATTGGTACATTTTTTTAGTTTTAGTATTTCCCGCCTTTCATGTCTGTTCGCCCTCTCACAAGCTCAAAAATGGTCCGATTTCAGTGAAAATTGGTGCAAAAATCGTTTGTCTAATTTGAAAAGTCAAGGTCGCTAACCAGGGGAATATGTCCTCCGGAACACCGTTTTTGGAGCGAAATTTGCGAAAAAAAATCGTACCACTTCCGTTTTTAGTTCATATGTTTGCAAGTCCATATCTGTAACCGTATTTGAGAAAAATGGATATAAATTGTTTCAAGCAAATTTTCGGTTTGGGTAATTAAAATTTTTGGGCAAATTGAAATATTTTTCACATTGTTGAAATTCATGTAATGTAATATATTCAAATTTTGGTTACTTTTGGATGTAAGGAAGTATTCAAACAATTATTTTATTAATAGACCTTTAACGTTATTCGTATATATTCTAACATATCTCGAAAACGAAACAGTGATTAGTGGAAAGAAATTATTCGATAGTTTAATAAATTCTTCCCAGAAAAGGTTATAAAAATAATTTTCGATGGGGCGATATCAATAGGATAAATAAATTATTAAAACTTCGAAATTGTTTGTTTTGTTCTATTGAAGGGGTTTTTGTCCCCCTTTACCTACATTTTTAATTGGTAGTCGTTTCTTTAAGTGCATTTTACAGTCAAAATAGTATTTTAGTAAAAACTGGTAAGAAAATGAGAAACGTTGTTATAGTGCTTCCTACAGCCAACGTTAAGAAAGAGTATGAAGTAATTTCCGCTGAGGATAATGTCTTGTTGTGGTGCTTAGGATAATGTCTTGTTGTGGTGCTTAGGATAATGTCTTGTTGTGGTGCTTAGGATAATGTCTTGTTGTGGTGCTTAGGATAATGTCTTGTTGTGGTGCTTAGGATAATGTCTTGTTGTGGTGCTTAAAATCTTCCATCTCTTTGAGATTTTATTCTATATTTTTCTCGAAAGATCAAAATTTATCAATTACTGCTTCTACTCCTTTATTAATGATACTAGAGATCTACGAAATAAAACGCGCTAAGATGACGTAGTTCCTGCTAGTCAGACTTTTTTTTTTTACTAATAATCAGAAACTTCCGGTAAATAATAACTGAGTTAATGTAAATGATACAGCTGTTAGTTTTTGTCCTGTTTTTGTTGAATGTTTCAGATGAATGTTTAATATTGAAAATAGAAAAAAAATCTGTAGTAATAAGAAGAGGATCCGAATGTTATGAATGTATTTGTTGACAGATCCTAAAACATTGTCAGCTGTTAATATTTATGGCGGACAGTCTGGTTGTCGAACGCCCACCAGGACCGGGTTTCTAGTCCAGTCAGCTTTTTACTCAAAGTTTTTATATCCCTTATTCCAAGGGGAGTAACAAATCAACAATCATGTTTCAGATATTGAATTAAAATACTTTTTGTTTTGTTTTGGTATGATTTGTTATTGGTGGTTAGGAAAGGGATTTACATACATTATGCTGTTGATACAGCTTCTGGAAATATTAGCATTAACATACTGTTTCTAGAAATATTAATATGTTTTAAGGTTACGCTAATAACATAACTATCTTTTACTAGTTACCAACGAATACTCCTAGTAATAAGAATTATTACTGATAGTCAGTGAATTGTAATATCCATGTAGATAAGGAAGAGTCCAGATAGCAGGAACTGTGTCATCTTAGTGCCAATCCGATAACGTTATTACCTCTAGGGTCATTTAGGGGTCTCCAGAGGGAAATCAGATTTTATTGTTATTTCCCCCCCCCCTTTTGTATTTTTAGCATAAATATGCTTTTTACAAACATGCGCTCCAAAAAAGTGTCGGCTGGCGGGTTAGCCATGTAGGAAAAAGAAGACTATATGTTATACAGTACATTCCATAAGTTTGTCGGGTGGACCTAAAGCATATTTATGTTCGTGAATTTGAGCAGAAGGCTCTAAACGATTTAATTTTTTGTTGTTATTATTTTCCTTTTGAACTCCCCCCTTTTATTATTATTTGTTTATTTTTTACATTGAACTATTTACTATATTTCCTATATAGTATATTTACTATATTACTATATTTACTATATCTTCTTATCTCCCTGTATATAGTTTCATCATCGCTCCACCCTCCCTCATTCTTCCCACAGTATTCCACAATGCCTACGCTATTGTTTTAAATAATATAAAGAGTATTATTTTAAATTTGTATATTCAATCAAGTGTATTTATACAGTATTTTAATGGGGCAAAGTCCCCGAGTTAAGTATTTTTACGGGGCAAAGTCCCCGAGTTAAGTATTTTTACGGGGCAAAGTCCCCGAGTTAAGTATTTTTACGGGGCAAAGTCCCCGAGTTAAGTATTTTTACGGGGCAAAGTCCCCGAGTTAAGTATTTTTACGGGGCAAAGTCCCCGAGTTAAGTATTTTTACGGGGCAAAGTCCCCGAGTTAAGTATTTTTACGGGGCAAAGTCCCCGAGTTAAGTATTTTAACGGGGCAAAGTCCCCGAGTTAAGTATTTTTTTCATTTAATTTAGGGAGCATGGAATATTAGTAGATATAAAAGGGGTTTGCTAGAACACCCCATAAGTCACCCAAAAACCGATACAAAAATATATATAAAATACTTACATTAACTTAACTAAGGTAATGTAGGTTTCGGTACGGGAAAATAGAGCTAGAGGTGAAAAAATAAACATTTCTGTCCCTAGTTGTAGTGTCTTTACAACCTATGTTGTTGGACTACAATTGAAGAGGTCGGGGTAAAATAGTGCCAAGCAACATTTTTAACAAACCAAAACTGTACCTGCTATACGTTGGATATTATGTGGGACTATCTTTTGAAATGGTTAGGAGCAACAAGATTAAGTAGCATACAGAGCTTGTAGTCATATCTTAGAATCATTAGCATCATAGACTGATAGTCACACATAATATCCAGCATATAGCAGCTACCTGGAGGTAAGTTTTGTTAAAAATGTTTGGATTTGTTTATAGCATTGCAAAAACTCCAAAATATTATCGCTAATACAAAAAGAACGAACAAACGATTCCTTTAAGAACTCAAGGGATGTTTGGGATTCGGCTGAGTGAAAAACGTCATATCTTAAGAAAAATATATATAGCGGACGATTCTGCTGCACTTTGGCCTTCTTCAGCTAAATAATAATTGATAAATGAAACGTTTTTCTCTTGCAAGAGGAGTAAACAGTGGTAAGGAAGAATGGACGAAACGCTCGGACACATGTCGACTGTTTTTCGATGTAGAATCACTTGAAAAAAATGGGCCAAATCGGTGACCCAACCAATCCTTGAGTTCTTATCACCTTAATGGCTAACTATCTTCGTCTTATTATGAAAGATTCTTTTGGACTTAGAAAAGAAAGATGACTCGATCTTCCTGTGAGAGAGAAAGAGAAGTAAAGTAAGCCAGTAGGGTATGTGTTTGACTTCACCAAAGGAAAGCCCTGTTGTGAGAGAGAAAGAGAAGTACTGTAAGCCAGTAGGGTATGTGTTTGACTTCACCAAAGGAAAGCCCTGTTGTGAGAGAGAAAGATAAGTACAGTAAGCCAGTAGGGTATGTGTTTGACTTCACCAAAGGAAAGCCCTGTTGTGAGAGAGAAAGGGAAGTACTGTAAGCCAGTAGGGTATGTGTTTGACTTCACCAAAGGAAAGCCCTGTTGTGAGAGAGAAAGAGAAGTACTGTAAGCCAGTAGGGTATGTGTTTGACTTCACCAAAGGAAAGCCCTGTTGTGAGAGAGAAAGAGAAGTACAGTAAGCTAGTAGGGTATGTGTTTGACTTCACCAAAGGAAAGCCCTGTTGTGAGAGAGAAAGGGAAGTACTGTAAGCCAGTAGGGTATGTGTTTGACTTCACCAAAGGAAAGCCCTGTTGTGAGAGAGAAGGAGAAGTACAGTAAGCCAGTAGGGTATGTGTTTGACTTCACCAAAGGAAAGCCCTGTTGTGAGAGAGAAAGAGAAGTACAGTAAGCCAGTAGGGTATGTGTTTGACTTCACCAAAGGAAAGCCCTGTTGTGAGAGAGAAAGAGAAGTACAGTAAGCCAGTAGGGTATGTGTTTGACTTCAGCAAAGGAAAGCCCTGTTGTGAGAGAGAAAGAGAAGTACAGTAAGCCAGTAGGTTATGTGTTTGACTTCACCAAAGGAAAACCCTGTTGTGAGAGAGAAAGAGAAGTACAGTAAGCCAGTAGGGTATGTGTTTGACTTCACCAAAGGAAAGCCCGCAAAAACTCCAGTAATGATTATTGAAAGTTATGGTTAGCTAACAAATAGCCTTCCACTTTAGAACAAAGTGGGGCGGAGTTAATACAGCTGAAGAGGCGATACGATCTGCGATCACGACCTTTCGAAGCTACGATCTATAATCGTAGACTAGTGACACTAAGATGGCCGACCAGATCTACCTAGATAGCTCTGGAACAGGTCGTGAGTATGATGGCGCGGCGATTATCTTCCATATCCCGATGATAGGCTACGTGCAGCAGCCACTCTAGAATTAAATGCCCCGTGGGAGTGAGGAGAACCCATTCCCCCAACATCTCATCAAGAAGGTACGGGAGGTATATTAGTCTGTAGCTGTGTTCTTCCATCGGCCTATTCTATTGGTTGGGGTTGGTAATTCCAGCTCATGGCAGCTGAAGGTTAATGGACATGCTTACATATTCCAGGGGTATGTATTATATCCCCCCACCACCACTCATCGCCCTCACATCCACCACAGTTTTAAAACATGCATTGTCCACACTCCTAAAATCCAAATTTTCATAGAACTACCCCCTAAGAAATCTTTGAAGAGCATTATATGAAATTCCTTTGCCAAGACCAAATTCCAGGATGCTTTTCCCACACATAGCATTGGAGTCTGAAAGGTCATGCTAGGGAGTTTCAACCTCCTCCCCAAAGTAGAATATATTATACTATCTCCCCTGGAGTATATAGCGAAGCCCTTGACGATTACTACGAGGAGAACGACCGTCGGAGAACCGAGAAGTCGCTGAGGCTCGACGGTGACTCCCAGGACCCCGTTGCACTTCACCTACAGGCAACTGGAATCGGATTGGACGGTGTACCTTATGTGATGCTAAAGAAGCTCCCTAGGAAATCGAAAGCCTACCTACTGAACATCTTCAACGCACTGGACACTTCCCCGAGGCATGGAAGCACACAGTGGTGGTCCCTCTTCGAAAACCTAAAAAGCCAGGAGACAAGACCGAGCACTACCGGCCGATAAGCCTGCTGAGCCACATGAGCAAGATCTTCGAAAAGTTGATCTTTGCTCATGTGTTGAAGCTCTGCACGGAATCGAACGTCATCCCCCGGCACAGACTGGCTTTCGGCCCGGGCTCTCCTGTGATCACCACGTCGCCAAGCTCCAGAACACCGTGTCCGCCAAGCTCAACAAGAACAGAGCCACGGCCTTTATCTGCGTAGACTGCACACAGGCTTTCGCCTGCTTATCCCACCAACTGCTTCTGCATCGGCTGCGGTGCTACGGATTCCCGACGCAGCTCTTCGATATTCTTGAGATCTACTTGTCGGGAAGAACGTTCTCCGTCAGGATTGGTGGTGATTTATCCAGCAGTCGACCATCTACGCGTGGAGTCTCCCAGGGATCGGTGTTGGGTCAAGTGCTGTTCACCATCTACACCGTCTACATCGTGAGGATGCAGTTCCCTCTAGTCGCCTTAGCTGCCTATGCTGACGACATTGGCGTCTACTCCTCCAGATTCGTTGAATCTGGAGGAGTAGAATCTGGAGAAGTAATTTTCTCAGCGAGCCCTCAGATGAGAAAATTTCTGACGCCGGTGGGGATCGAACCCACCATCTCCCGCTTATGAATCTAGCGCGCTAGTCACTAGACCACGGGAGACCCGGTTAGAAGTTGTCTCAAAGAAAAAGAGAAATGCTCACGAATAAATCCATTTGATAAGATTAAGGAAGAATATTAGTCTTCTTAAACTGTTTCTCAATGCCTCAAAGGCTATATACTTTCACGATACGTCTTCTGAGGCTTTATCGCTAAACTTTTTCAACGCAATGTATGCTGCTACGGCTAATTGTAAACTCTTCCAAGTCCACCACCAGAGAAGTAAAGACTTCACGAAAAATAGGTGGTTCAATGATAAATGTAGAGAATTAAAACGGGACATTCGTAAGTGCTACAGGCAATGGAAAAAGAATCCACACGAAAATAGCCTCGTGGAAGCATACACTGGGAAGAAAAAGAACTATAGAGAAGCGATGAAGGAAGCCAAACTTCAATATCTTTCTGAAGTACAGGAAAAACTTAGCACTGTAAAAGACTCCAAAACGTTCTGGGCAACAATAAAACAGCATAGAGAAAAACAAAGTAATCCTTACCCGATATTATTGGAGGATTGGGAGAAATATTACTCCTCTATGAATCCAAACAAGCCACTATTCCACCTAAATATCTCCTCCTGTTCTAACAAGAGGGTTTACGATTTGCAGGATGGTCCTATAAAGTTAGAAGAATTGGAGTCTGCAATAATATCTTCATCAAATAATAAGGCTCCAGGACCAGACTTAATTGCCTACGAACTATTTAAAGCTCTTCCTCCTGCATGGCTCAGTTATCTACAAAACATGTACAACACAGTATTGGAAACCGAAATAATCCCTACCACCTGGACGCACACAATAGTTAAAATGATTTACAAGGCAGGCCCCCGAGAAAATCCTTCCAATTACCGACCCATAGCTTTAATGAACACAATACTAAAAATATTCACCACCATCATCAGTAAACGCCTCACGTATTGGGCTGAAATCAATAATATATTCCCCGAGAACCAAGCAGGATTCAGGCCAGGACGAAGCTGCATGGATAACATCTTCTCTTTGTATGCATTAGTACATAATAAGATAAGAGGCAAAGGACAATATCTATATTGTGCTTTCATCGACTTTAAAAAAGCCTTTGATACCTTAAACCACGAGCTCTTATGGATAAAATTGCACAGCATTGGAGTCAGCCCTAAGCTTCTCAGAGTTCTCATAAATATGTACGAAAAGGCCAAGGTATCCGTACATACTCAGGAAGGAGAAACAAGGAAAATTAATGTCACCCAAGGGGTCCTTCAAGGAGATTCACTTAGTCCTCTCCTGTATGTCTTATTTACCCATGACATGGAGAATTTCATGAGAGCAAGTGGATCCTCAGGAGTGAGCATTGACCATGTGAATGACATCATCATGCTGTCCTATGCTGACGACATAGCTATCTTCGCAAATACCCCAGCTGATCTCCAACATAAGCTGAATACACTAGAAGAATACTGCCTCCGTAACAATCTTGAAATCAATACATCCAAGACTAAGATACTCATTTTCCATCGCAGCCCCAAACATAAAGCCCACCCTAATTTCTTCATTAACAACAGTAAAATAGATATTGTAAAACAATATAACTATCTTGGAGTTAATTTCTCGTCAACTGGAAGCTTCATAAACACACTAAATGCTCAGACAACTAAAGCCAATCATGCCATAGCCGCGATGAAGAAGATATTGTTCAACGCTAAATCGGACTCCTGGGACACTAAAAAAGCACTTCTCCATACAGTTATCAATTCCGTATTCCTCTACTCCTCAGAACTATGGGGCTTATGGTACTTTGACCAAATTCAGACAATAGCTTCCAAATATTACAAATCAATCTTAAATCTACCCCAATCTACACCCCACAGTTTTATCCGTACAGAATCTAATGACTACGCTATATCAACACAGGCAGCACAGAGAATCGCAGGCTGGTGGATGAAACTACTCGGCATGGATGACACACGATACCCAAAATTATGCTACCAGAAATTACTCCTCCTGGACTCAAAACTGACCAATCTTTCTTCGCAAAACTGGGTAACGAAGTTAAAATATTTTCTTTTAAAGTATGAAATAACAGACCAAATCACAGCTCAAACCCCAAATTTCAAATTACTCAAAGAAATAGCGCCAAAATTAAAAGCAAACCTGATTAAAGATGACCTAGACCATATCAACACAACCTCCTACAGTACCATATATCGTGCAATTCATACCTACAACAGCTACCTTCTAATAAATATGAACATAAATAGACAAAGAATCATAAGTCAACTAAGATTAGCGAACAAGAAGACACTTTACCTCAGCATCCACCGTCAAAGGTACAAAATAGAAACGAACAAAATATGCACCAAATGTGAATTGTAACAAGAAGACTTGGAGCATCTGCTGTGGCGATGTCCTGAATACTCCAATCTCAGAAATACTCTGAAACCTATTATTGATGAACACACCAACAACTCCGCAACATATTATTTCCTGACTACCTCTAACATCACCGATATAAACGCCTTTTGCATTTACTTGGAGGCTGTAATGAGGAAAAGAGGCAACCGCAGCGTGTAGTAAACGAACCGAAATATCAGTTCTTAATTATTCTGTATTATAAAAGCTTATTTTATTTACTTGTTCTATAAGAGTCTACTCTAATTTAATTTTCATGAATTGTATATATTTACCCCGATCATATTTGTAAGGACAATGTTCAATTACAAATAAATATTATTATTATTATTATTATTATTAGTCTTCTTTGCGGTCCAGTGGCAAGAGCCTTGTATGTTCATGCGGAAGATGGTGGGTTCTATTCCCGCCTGAAGAAGGTTGTGGTTTATCACTGGAGAACAAAACATATCCATCACAATGATCTGGCTACCCGGACATACAAACATATCCATCACAATGATCTGGCTACCCGGACATACAAACATATCCATCACAATGATCTGGCTACCCGGACATACAAACATATCCATCACAATGATCAGGCTACCCGGACATACAAACATATCCATCACAATGATCAGGCTACCCGGACATACAAACATATCCATCACAATGATCTGGCTACCCGGACATACAAACATATCCATCACAATGATCAGGCTACCCGGACATATAAACATAGCCATCACAATGATCTGGCTACCCGGACATACAAACATATCCATCACAATGATCTGGCTACCCGGACATACAAACATATCCATCACAATGAGCTGGCTACCCGGACATATGGCACAAACATATCCATCACAATGATCTGGCTACCCGGACATACAAACATATCCATCACAATGATCTGGCTACCCGGACATACAAATATCACAGAAAGTACGACAGCCGACATTCAAGCAAACTTGGCTACAAGAAAACAGAATATTGACATAGAAAACGTAACTATACAAGACATAAAAAAAGAACTAGTTGATACTATACAAGAAACATGGCAAGAATACTGGACAAACATACAAAACAACAAACTCAGAGAAATCAAAAATACTATATACGAATGGAGCTCTAGTAGCCGAAGAAACAGACGAGAAGAGGTTATACTATGTAGACTACGCATAGGACACACTTTACTAACTCACTCTTATTTAATGACAAATAAAGAACAACCCATTTGCAGACAGTGTAACGTTCCAATGACAATAAAACACTTACTAACGGAATGCAGAATACTAGAACAACTAAAACTACCTTACAACTTACAGGAACTACTGACAGAGGGTAGCCCCTTCATCAACGATATATTTACATTTTTAAAACAACTACACACAAAAATTTGATTCCAGGAAAAAATTTAGATATTATTTCGATGGTATAATAATAATCTGATTCCAATTTTTTTTTTTTTTTTTTTTTTTTTTAACACGAAATTGCCATTAAAGGAAGGACTCAAAAATGTAGTGTCCTCCATGAACCATTAATTAATGTTAGTAGTTTTAGTCATATGTATGTATATATAAGTCATATGTATGTAAATAAATATTATGTAAATATAATATCTATATTGTAAATAGCAATACTGTAAATAATGTTTAGATTCTATTTCTTATTCTTAACACTTTTGTAATATTTAGCTCCATAAGTTTCTACTTTTGTATATTGTATATTTTGTTTTGTATTTTACAAAGAGCAAGTCACCTTCGTTGCGAAGCTCTTAAAATAAATTTAAAAAAAAAAATTATCATTGGAGGGCACTTTAAAAGAACTCCCTACTCCGCTAGGGGTGTTTAAGAAGGGTGAAAACCTACAGCCGGGTACAAACAATTAGTTTTATGTGATGTATCCTTTGTTTGGGTTGTAAATCTGAGGGAATAGAAATATTGATAAATCCCTTCCAATAGTAGAACTCTGCTCAATAATTCTCCAATGATTTAATGTTTACCGATCATATTCCCGACCAAGACCGATCCAGTTAACCAAGATCCGCCGATGGCCGCCAAAGGTCGGTGTAGAGATACACAGCATCCAACGCAAACAGCCCACGATACCTTTCAAGATTCGATCGGAAATGTGTACCCAACTACCGAGACAGAGGTTGTCCCAATGTTGGACAAAACTAAAACTACATTCACTTTTTAGAAAAAACTAAATCTAAACTAAAATTTGTAGCCTAAAAAAACTATAATTTAATTAATTAATGTATATTTGTTGAACTAAAACTAAATCATCGGGCAATAATTAAAAACTGAATTAAAGTTTTAGTTTAGTTCTACAAAAATAACGTTAATTATTGTGAATCATATGATATTTCGATAATTAAGTAAATTATTAAAACTAATAAAACTTGTTTTCTTTTTTTTGCGCGGTTCCTCCCTCCATAGGGAGATGATGCATATTCGGATGGAGATGATGCAGTTCCTGCGAGTCGGACTTATTTGTTTTAAATTGGCTGAAGTTGAAGTTGTACGGTGTAACCTCATTTTCCACCATTATAGTTCATAAATAAACTCTATTTATTTAAACAAAAATACATAAATACCTATTTTATTAACCTTGTTCTGAATAAAAGTATGCAATAAACTAATTGGTGAATCAAAAACTTAAAAAAAAAAAATCAGTCCCGTAACAGGCCACGAGTGCCCTGAGGGGTAGATACTATAGAGGTATCTGATTCATGACCATACGGCACACTAGGGAGATAGTATGGTCAGTACTATGCTCCGGCCGCCTGATTTTCCCCTTGCCGCTTCGAATGCTAGAGTCTTTAGCACCAAGGTACCCATTATTAAATTAATTAAAGGCTGGGTCGGCCTAGGAACGGTCAGGGAGGCCGAATTCAACCCATGAACCGAAGACACTAGAAGAAAAAATCTTTAGTGCTAGCTCGGGATTTGAACTCAGGCCTCCAGCTTATTAGTCCAGTGCTCTACCACTGAGCTAACCTCGCCCCCATTAAAAACTAAAACTAAAATAATATATTACGGCCACTTTTGCTTAAACTAAACTAATTACCATACTAAAAATGGATACTAAAAGTAAAAACAACTATTTATTAAGAAAATACTCCAACGGAGTCCAATTTTATGATATGATAATCATTTTTATGAATTAACACGATTAACAACTTTACAAATCTAAAACTAAACTAAAACTAAAACTAATAATATAACGCGAGTTTATTTTTAGTTAGAATGAACTAAGGTTAGTTTATTAAACTAAGGTTAGTTTTACCCAATACTGTCCTCTCCTGCCTTATGCCGAGTTGAGAGCTTGTCATCAATGTTAGTTTTTAAACACTTTTACCTAAGTATAAACAGGATATTAGCGAGAATGGATTGTATTTAGTAAGCGACATGTAATCTCCCCCACCACCATTCAACTGCGCATTCGTCCCTTGACTCATCGTGGGCTGTTTAGACGACCTGACAAGGGGCAACAGAAAAATTTAAACGTAGTTACAAGTGTTTAGTGACATCGTCGCTACAAATGCAAAGTATCGAATGTGAAAAAACGCTTTCTTCATTTTCAATTTTTCCGATTGCTGTTGGACTGATGTAGGTAATGGTAAACTCTCTAAAGTTAAGTAAAAATAATTATCAATTACAGATAATCAAACTACCGAATCCGTATTAAGTCTAATTAAAATATATCATAGGATAAAATATATATAAAGACATCTATAAGGTACCAACAACTTTTAACATTCGATACTTTGCATTTGTATCGAGGATATGTTAGTAACTGGAAGGACCGTCCACTACCTGCGAACGAGTACTTGCCACAAAGCGTTGAACAGTCGGGCAAAAAACCGATTTTGGCGAGCAAAATCCCGATCACTCATAGTCACTTTTGTAATCGAAGGAAACACAAAAAAGAGATAAGTACTAAACGTTTGGAGCCATTAAAGATTGAATTTGGACGAGCAAAGGTTTAATTTTCGCAATTTGATCAAAATCACCTCCCTCTTCACCATCCACAGTCAATTTGTTAAAAACATATTGCAAAATCACCTCCCTCTTCACCATCCACAGTCAATTTGTTAAAAACATATTGCAAAATCAGCTCCCTCTTCACCATCCACAGTCAATTTGTTAAAAACATATTGCAAAATCACCTCCCTCTTCACCATCCACAGTCAATTTGTTAAAAACATATTGCAAAATCACCTCCCTCTTCACCATCCACAGTCAATTTGTTAAAAACATATTGCAAAATCAGCTCCCTCTTCACCATCCACAGTCAATTTGTTAAAAACATATTGCAAAATCACCTCCCTCTTCACCATCCACAGTCAATTTGTTAAAAACATATTGCAAAATCACCTCCCTCTTCACCATCCACAGTCAATTTGTTAAAAACATATTGCAAAATCACCTCCCTCTTCACCATCCACAGTCAATTTGTTAAAAACATATTGCAAAATCACCTCCCTCTTCACCATCCACAGTCAATTTGTTAAAAACATATTGCAAAATCACCTCCCTCTTCACCATCCACAGTCAATTTGTTAAAAACATATTGCAAAATCAGCTCCCTCTTCACCATCCACAGTCAATTTGTTAAAAACATATTGCAAAATCACCTCCCTCTTCACCATCCACAGTCAATTTGTTAAAAACATATTGCAAAATCAGCTCCCTCTTCACCATCCACAGTCAATTTGTTAAAAACATATTGCAAAATCAGCTCCCTCTTCACCATCCACAGTCAATTTGTTAAAAACATATTGCAAAATCACCTCCCTCTTCACCATCCACAGTCAATTTGTTAAAAACATATTGCAAAATCAGCTCCCTCTTCACCATCCACAGTCAATTTGTTAAAAACATATTGCAAAATCACCTCCCTCTTCACCATCCACAGTCAATTTGTTAAAAACATATTGCAAAATCAGCTCCCTCTTCACCATCCACAGTCAATTTGTTAAAAACATATTGCAAAATCACCTCCCTCTTCACCATCCACAGTCAATTTGTTAAAAACATATTGCAAAATCACCTCCCTCTTCACCATCCACAGTCAATTTGTTAAAAACATATTGCAAAATCACCTCCCTCTTCACCATCCACAGTCAATTTGTTAAAAACATATTGCAAAATGCCGGCGTACTTGTCTGACAAATTAACTTTTGTCCGCCAAACGTCAAACAGCTCTTTTCGTGAAATCACGCACGTTTATAAAAACTGATGTTGTTTAAAAAGTCGGATAAGGTTGGTTACAAAATAATTATCCATCAACTCCCATTAATCCAGAGAACATGTTTTGTTGGAATTCGTACTTAATCTAGCCTAATCTTCCAAATTATATACACTTCTATACTTTTAAATTTGACGCGTGCAAGGCATGTACTATTTTCTTATCTTTAAATTCTTAATTATTACTAAAATAGTAAAAATACTATTAACACTTACTATTTAAATGGATACTCATGCTTGGAGATTATCTTCTACCTTGTTGTGTACTAACGCACAAACTACTGTTTAGAAGCTATTAATAAACTAGACTTGTTTGTGTGCGAAAAATGTGGGCTCTGACCTCTTTGCTTGTCAACAGTGAGCGTACTGTTTTTGCACCCCAAGGGACTTGTGTTTACATCTACTATATATCTGTCAAATACCACTCACTCACTCACTCACTCATTCACTCACTCACTCACTCACTCACTCACTCACTGACCTATCATCACCTAGCCCAAACCACTCGACAGAAAAATTTGAAATTTTGCATGGACACTCTCTTTAGCTTATAGACGCTCGCTAAGAAAGGATTTTTTAAAATTCACATTTTTAAGTATTTTTAGAGGGGTTTAAAGTTTTAGTTGGTTAGAATGGAATGGAATGGAATGAATTAAAGGACGAAAAACTTACTGTTTTAATCGTCCTATGAACCTTTGTTTTTTGTTTTTTTAATTAAACCTAGTTTTTAACTAATTAATCTCATGAAATATGTAAGCACATTCTGTTCCTTTTTTTTTTATTATTAGAATAACATATAACTGTACACAACTTTTTTATTTATTTATTTTTTCTCATTAATTTAAAGCTAACAATAGATGGTATATTCCTTTCTGTTTCACTTATAGCTACTTCTATGTATATATATATATATATATATATATAACTTACGAGTCGCACGGTAATGAGTACGTTTTTAAAAAGGAGATAAAGGGAGTACAGATCTAAACGATGTGAACTCTGAACATCAACTGACTTTATTTAATCCGGCCGGCCTTATATAGGCTCGGCCTGTTTATTTACATAGTGCTGGTCTTCCTCCTGCCTAACAGTTCCCCCCCAGTTTCCGGCACCTCGGAAACTCTTTAACATGAAGGTGACCACAATATAGGAATCATCATAAAAAAAACGAAGGAAGACCAAGAAGTAACAAAATTCACAAAAAGCAAAAATAGATTTAGAAATAGAAAACTTATGAATAATAATGATACTAAAAAAACAAAAGAAAAATACATACTTCTTTACTAAGAACCAAATTAAACATATATCCTGAAGCCAACTAAAACTGAACAATAAGAATAACTGTAACGTATAGTTGAACAACCCATTATCACACAACACCAACACCGTACACTCCTCTGCTAGGAAAATAAGTTAAAACTGCACTACCCCTCACTTCTCAAGTTCTAATCAGCCTGTATTCTCGCTGGAACTTTAAGCTGTTCGAGATGAGCGGTCTGCTGCTTGAAAGGCCGCTCTTGTGATCGGAGGGTCACCAGGTTATGCTCCCGTAAGGCGATGACGGTATGAGGTCCATCGTACCGTGTGTCCTGTTTGGTGCGATTGGATGGGATTCGCCGAAAGACAGTATCGCCAAGTCGGAGGGGTCCTCGCGGGTCTTGAATCTGCATATTGTGCCGCTGTACTCTGGCCTGCTTTTCTCGGCGTAACTTTCGTGCTGCTTCGCCTCCAACACGGCGTTGATTACTTCGCAACTGCATTACTGCTTCCACGACACCTTGTTCACCTGCTGTCTCGCGCACATCTCTGCCTAACTTTAGCGTCCCAAAAAGCACCTCGAACGGCGAGAATCCTGTAGCTGTGTGAACCGAATGGTTATATGCTGTGACGGCTACTGCCATGGCCTCCTCTCCTGTTAGGTTGCGATCGGCCTGTATGATCCGTAGATGCTCACTCAGGGTGTTGTGCACTCTCTCGATCGTCCCATGACTCTGGGGGCGTCCCGGAGTAGTAACGTGGTGGTTGGTATCCCACCGTCGTAGCAAGTCTTTAACGTCGCTATTTCTGAACTCTCGTCCTCCATCGGTGACCAAAATCTCGGGGGTTCCATAAACTTGACTCCAGGCAAGCAGGCTCCTGACGACTTCTTGAGCTGTTTTGGCTGTAATCGGCACCGCCATGACGGTTTTGCTAAATACGTCAACTAGAGTGACCCACGACTGCCCCTTCCATGTGAAAACGTCAGCTTGCACTACATGAAGGGGGCTCTGTGGGGTTGGCGTCTCCTCCTGCCCGCTTCTGGCGTCGCTTGGGGGGGTCGTCTGTCGTATTTCGCTCTATTGCACACGTCGCACTTGCTCACGACCTGTTGTACCGTTTTCGCCATTCCTTTCCAAAAATATTTCTTTCGGAGGCTGGCTAGCATTTCTGTCTCACCGCGATGATTCGCCTTACCCTGGTGTTGTGCTAGGGTAACATCTAGTTGCACCTGGGGATCGGTGACTACTTCGCCGAGGCGTAAACACCTGACGAACCTCCTGTCTAGCCCGATACGTTCCTGAGTCCAGAGACGCGCAATTTTATCCCAGACACTAGCGTTGCCAACATACAAATATGTTGTCTTCCCCGGTATCGAAGCATCTTCCAACAGCCGGCAAATGACATCGTCTCCCGCAGTCACTGGTGCGCGTACAGTACACCTCAGACTGGAACGCGTCCGTCGCCCGAACGTGATTTGGGGCGTCCCTGTTGTCGTCGATTTCCAGATGATATGCCTTTTCTTGGTTATAACTATATCGTCCGATTCTCCCATAGACTTGTCTCGTTCGCTTGCTGAGTCCGTTTCTTCGCCTTCCGCTGCGTCGGCTTGCCCATCCGTGACATCCTGGTTCTCGTCCTGTTCTCCATCCGGGTTCCACTCGTGAAAAAAACGACGTAGGGTCTGTCTTTGCTGCTCCTCCGCAGTCGTGACGGCATTCGCATGTTGTAGTCGTGACAGCCAATCGGCCACTACATTGTTCTTTCCTGGGGTATAACGCACCTTGAAATCATATTGCGCGAGTCTCTCCTTCCATCGTTGTATCCGCGACGATGTTTCTTTTAATGTCGCGACCCACTGCAATGGCTTGTGATCCGTTTTCACGATGAACCGCCGTCCGTACAGATACGGCCGAAAATGGTCGACAGCCCAGACAATACCGAGGAGTTCCCTGTCTAGTGTGCTATACCTCTCCTCGGTCTCTGACAGACGTCTACTCGCATACGCTATTGGTCGTTCTCCTTCAGGCCACTGTTGTCCGAGCACTGCTCCCAGCGCATGATCGCTGGCGTCGGTGGTTAGTATGAAATCCTTCTCGAAGTCTGGGAACGCCAGCACCGGTTCCTTCTTAAGCATTTCTATGCATTCCGCAACTGCTGCTGTCATTAGAGAAGAAACCTTTACCCTCTTGCCTTTTTTTAGAAGGTCATTTAGTTCGGCGATCTTCTTGGCCATATTCGGGACGAATCTCCGATAGAAATTGAGTGCTCCAAGTAGTCGTCTAACTCCTTTAACATCTGTTGGGATTTTTAGGCTAGTCAGTGTGGCGACTTTACTCGGGTCTGGACGAACTCCGTCTCGTGAGATAACGTGACCTAGAAACGTGACGCTGGGGAGGCCAATTCGAGTCTTCTCCTCGGAAAGCTTCAGACCGAACTCACGCAGTCTGGTGAACACTTGTCGTAGGTGGTTCGCGTGCTCAGACTTCGTTCTGCTGAAGACGAGCAGGTCGTCGATATATCCTTGACAGAACTTAGTCCCGAGTCCTACGAGGAATTCATCCATCAGCTTTTGGAAGGTGGCTGGGGCATTCTTGAGACCAAACGGCATCCTGGTGAACTGAAAATGGCCTCTCTCGAATGAAAATGCCGTTTTTTCCTCATCTCTAGGGTGCATCTTGATCTGATGGTATCCCGCCTTAAGGTCCAATGTACTAAAAATCGTTGCACCGCTGAGCCTGTCCAAAATGTCGTCTAGCCTGGGCATGGGGTACTTCTCGTCTTTTGTGACCTCATTCAACTTTCTGTAATCGACTACTACCCGGTACTTCCCTGGGGATCCCGCTTTGGAGACAGCCCACAAAGGGCTGTTATACCCTGATGAGCTTGGCACAATAATCCCTTGCTTAAGAAGGTTTCTGATCTCTTCTGCAATAGGTTCTTTCAGCGCTTGGGGGTAACGCCGTTCTTTAGTGTAGACCGTCCGATTTTCTGTTAAGAAGATTTCGTGCCGTGTCCTACCCGTTGCACTGAGCGGTTGGTCTTCGTGATGGTAGATATCCTGGAATTCTTTCGTTAGCTCTGCGAAGCTACTCTCCTCCGGTCTCACTACTCCCACATGCATATTAGTTTCGCTGGTTCTAGCACACCTCCTGTAGCGTCGCCGTCCTAATTTCACTGTCCACTCGCCCTCCGACATAACCACCTTTCCTTTGAGTAGTGTTAGAGCATCACACCCTATGATGCCCTCGTAATCCTGAGGCGTGTCACGAATGACATGAGCTTTTAACACTAGCCCATTTCTTCCCCAAAGTTCTGACGGAATCTCTATTTCTCCTATAACTTCACAATCTCCTCCTAGCGTTAAAAGTTTACACCGGCATGCCTGTACCTCTTGCTTCATCCATTCCTGGTTCGAATTGGTCATCACGGCTCTGCTGACTAGCGTACAGGTACTGCCCGTATCCACTAACCATTTAACGCTCGCCTCTTTAATTATCGGCAACCCACTCTTCTTACGAATACGCGAATATCCCGGGTCGCCGCGCGTCTTACACGTTTCTCATTTGTTTCGTCTCGCTACATGACCATTTCGCAAAATGGTGGCGTAGGAGGTGTGATGCTGAGGAGATCGCCGCTCTTGTTCCTCTTCAGACCCGCTGCTGTCGTCTGAATCTAGCTCGGCTGAGTCTTCCTTCTGTCTGGCAACTTGTCTTCTAACTTTGTGGAAGTTCACCTCCATAGGTTCCCCCATGTCTCTTTGAGGTTTTGGTTTCCGCATGTACGGGCACTGCCGAGCTACGTGCCCATGCTCCTCGCAATCAAAACACTTTATCCGCGGGCACTTTGCGGCTATGTGTCCGTGTTTGCCACACTCGTAGCACCGACGCTCCTGACCGGAACCCCCGCGTCGGTTTGCGTCCCTTCCTGTTGCCTCCCGCCGTTCCGTTGGCCGCTCGGCTCTCCTGTCCCGTCCC
Source organism: Gonocerus acuteangulatus (assembly GCA_946811695.1). Classification (NCBI taxonomy): domain Eukaryota; kingdom Metazoa; phylum Arthropoda; class Insecta; order Hemiptera; family Coreidae; genus Gonocerus; species Gonocerus acuteangulatus. The sequence continues at coordinate 130,308,373 of OX328124.1, read as the reverse complement.
GTTGGCCGCCTCTCTCTCTCATGGGTTCTATACTCTCGACGTGGTCTTTCTCGCACTCGGGTCCATGGTTCGTCTACCGGAACAACGGATTGACGTTCCGCTTCCTTCTCACCCTCCTCAATCGTAGCCTGAGCAACTTCGAGGAACTCACCGTCGGGGCTCAGGGTCAGCCCTATTTCCCGGCCAAGATGGGTTCGTAGCACTCGCTTCATGACTATTAGCATGGCTTGCGACTCCACCGCGTCGGGGCGTTCACCTAATTTGTCAGTGATTTTATTATACCAAGCTACCATCTTGGCTGCGAAGGACACTTTGGATTGTTTGGGCCCCTTTGTTTCTTGTAGCATCCTAATAAAGTCTTCTTCGGGAGCCCAACGGCCTCCGCCGTATGCTTTCTTCAGTCGAGACTTCACCGTTTCCCATTCGGTACCACTGTCACTCTGTATTTGATTTAAAATTTGTCGCTTGATCCTTCCTATCAGTGCTGCTTGTAGGGTTACAACATCGCAGTCATCAAGCCACCCGGCTTCTGCTTTACTCCTGATCGCTTCGGCTAGTCTGTCTCCATCTTTTAAAAAATGAGACAGCTCTCCTATGTCTCCAGTGAATTTCTCCACCTGTCCGATAGCGGCGCGCATATCCTGCGCGTTTGCTGATTTAAACTTCAGCAATTCCAGCGTGGCGGGCGTCAAAATCACAGGTGGCGGATTAGGCTGGGGTGCCGGATTAGGCTGAACTTGGGGGTCCACGACGGACATTCTTCTACTGTTAAGCCTATCTTGCACACTGTCACGTGTTTTTCGCTGCGACATACGCCACTGACACTCACTTACGCGTCCCGGGTTTCGGCACCACTTACGAGTCGCACGGTAATGAGTACGTTTTTAAAAAGGAGATAAAGGGAGTACAGATCTAAACGATGTGAACTCTGAACATCAACTGACTTTATTTAATCCGGCCGGCCTTATATAGGCTCGGCCTGTTTATTTACATAGTGCTGGTCTTCCTCCTGCCTAACATATATATATATATATATATATATATATATATATATATATATATATATACACACACACACACACATACATATTTTTTTTTTTTTTTTTTTTAATAATGCATTACAGGAATATCCTCATTGCATGAGGAAGGACTTATATAATATGGATTAGTCTAATATTATTAAGATTAAATATTTTCAATCCATGCTTAATCTAATAAGAATTTACAAATATAAGAAACTAATTACATTTTCTTATGTTTAATATTATAATAGCAAAAATACTAACAAAAAAATTTACTAAAAAATGTGCGTTTATTATGTTTTCTATTGCTTAATCTACATTATTCAAAAAGTGCTCTCTAGTTTTTAGTGCGTGAGACAAAAAGTTGTATATGTTCATGTATGTAGATTGGTTTTTGGAGTTGAACAATTGAAAGAAATCTTGCTCCATAAAATTTGGCCTAATCGTCAAAAATGTGTTTCTAAATTTTTCATATAACTGACAGTATAAAAAAATATGCAGAATAGTTTCTTCCAATTTACAATGTGTGCAGATTAACTTTGGGTTTATATTGTAAGAGTGATTTCTGAATGTGAATCTCATATGGTATTTTCCGGAAGTTCTAATTTGGGCAATTAGTTTTATTATTGGAAATGGCAAATTTATATTCTGGTAATTTTGTGGAGACTCTGTTAAAACTATTATGTGTGTGTAAAAAGGGCTGAATGAAGAGTTTCTATTGTCTTGAAGGGTTTTGTTTATTAAATTAGATTTGTAAGCTCCAATTATGCGGTTGTTATTTATGTGAAATTCTAGCGGATTTTGATTAAACCAGATGTTCTCCTCATTTATGCTATAAAAAATATTCTTAATTTGAGTGACCCAATTAAATTTCATCTTATTTGATGGAGACTGGTCCAGTATGACTAGCCTGTTGTAGCAAATCCTAGCGAGGCGAGAATTGTTCATCAGTAGTATTTTGCTGAGCCAGTTTATCGATGCTTTCAGGATTTGCACACTAATATAGTCACTCCCGGTCTCAAGCCTTACCATGTGGTTGGGAGTTGAGCGAACCAAGCCTAGAAGCCTTTTGAAGAAAGATACTTCTGCCTGCTCTAAGTAGCTCAAATATCGGAGGCTCCAAATCGGTGCACCATAGACCAAAGTCGATCTCCCTATTGCGCGGAAAATTTTTCCAATAGCTAGCCAATTGTGGCATTTAGAGTTTATGAGTGTCTTGAAGACTGAGGCAAGCGCTATTTTAAACTTAGAGATTGCATAGTTTGTGGCGTCCAGAAAGAGAGCAGAGGATGAGAATTGAACACCCAGATAAACAAAACGATCGACTCGTTCCAAATCATAACCATCGTATTTGAATTTCGGAGGGTTGTTAGGCATTCTACCTTTGTGGAAATACATGATTTTAGATTTCTCTACATTGACTGTCAGTCCATTTTCAGAACAGTATTCCTGTAGGATATGCAATTTTTTCCTTAAATCTGCAGCATTGTCCGAGAAAATCACCAGGTCATCTGCATATAACAGCATCAATACATCATTGAGACCATCTATATTTACACCCACTCCCCCGTTGCTTCTGAAGAAATCTTCGATGTCCGATAGGTACATAGAGAATAAAAAAGGACTTAAAATTTCACCCTGAAAAAGGCCTTCTGTTATTTTAACTTTTCCTGACAAACCTTCGCTGCTTTTTACTTGCACTACCGCACTTTCATAAAGCCTCCGAAGCAGTCGGATTAGCTTTGTACTTAACCCCAAATTGTATAACTTGAACCATATTTTATTATGCGGAACTGAGTCGAAGGCGCGTTTAAAATCAATAAATGCAGTATACATGGCGCGCCTTTTCAATCGAAGGTGGATATGGATCACAGATGACAAAATGAATATATTGTCCATGCAACTTCGCCCTTTTCTAAAACCTGCTTGAATTTCAGGAATGGCACAAACCTCCTCGTCCCACAATAGGATGCGATTTAGCAATATATGAGTAAATATTTTAAGTATGCAATTAGCTAAGGAAATACCCCGGTAATTGCTTGGATTATTCTTATCCCCCTTCTTATGTAACATGAATACATGCAGCTCAGACCATGCTTTAGGAAAGGTTTCACAAGCTAAGATTTGATTAAATAAAACTTCTATGTATTCCAACCAGTTGTGTGTTAGATTCCTATAGAAGACATAGTTTAATCCATCTGGACCCGGAGACGAATTCTTATTGAATGAATTTAAACTGCTAACTATTTCTTCCCTAGTGATCGCACTATCTAAGTAAGGGTGTCCTACTCCCATGAGCCTAAAGTGGCATACAGGCTTCGGGGTGTAGATGGAGTTGAAGAAGTTCTCCCACTCTGATAGCGATATTGACATCTCTTCAGCCCGTCTGTAACTAATCCTTCGAATGGCCGACCAGAACTCTTTGCTGTTTTTAGTGTTCTCCAAACACTTTGAAATATCATCAAAATATCTAATTTTCTTATCTTTGAGGAGAACCCGATAATGTTTTTTTAACCGAAAATATTTCATGAGTTCACCGTTTTCAAACATTAGATTTTTGCAGATTTTTAATTGATTTTTAACTGCCCTCTTAACTTCTCGGCATTCTTTGTCAAACCATTTCTGTTTCCTTGCGCCTTTATGAACGTACATTTGACTCTTAGTTTTTACCATCTCACAAGCCTCCGCTGCTTCCAAGATTGCAGTATTCAAGTTTTCATTGAGAACGTCTACAGAGCATTGGGCGGGGTCAACAAAAATTCTGGAAGAATTCTCTATGACCTGTTTGAACATGTTCATTTTTTCGGGAATCCACCGTACTACCTTAGTATTTGACGCATGTGACCGAAATGTTTTCCTGTTAATACCCTGCTCCATCCCCAGCTCCAGCGTAAGAAGGACCGGAAAGTGATCTGATGCAGTAATAACTTCCAACACCTCAAGATCCCTCACCACCTGAAGACTAGATATGGAGCACCATACAAGGTCTATAATACTCTTACCACGGCTACTAAGGACTAACACACATACATATGTACACATATACATACATACACACACATATTCATACATACATACACACACACATCCATACATACATATATACATTATTTTTTTATTTTTTCTTAATTTATTTTTTATTTTATTTTATTTTTTAATTTATTTTTTTTATTTTTACTTTTTTTCTTTTTTTTTTCCTTTCATTTTTTTCTTTTTTTCTTTTTATTTATTTACTATAATATTAGTTGGTTAGAGCAGGCAAGCGTAGGCAGCATGCGTTGCTAGGATCATAAACAGCTGTTACCGAATTGTATCTATTTCATAGTATTATTTTTAATTGAGGTTAATTTCAACTATGGTGGCAGCCCTAGAAATAAACTGGCCCTCATAAAGTTTACGCTATACCTGGTGATGGACCATCCGAGGCAATAATATCCCGAACCCTTGCACAGCCTCCTCGCCCATCAGCATCCCCAATCAGAACACCTCTTGGTGGTGCTCTCAAATATAACCGGTGTTTCCAAATGACATGTGAGAAACATAAATTTTTAATTGTAACGTACATGCATTATTGACGACAAAATTTAACCTGTATTGGTTACGCTGCTGCTAACCACGGGCGTATATACGAAATAATTTCGGAGGGGGGCTGTGTAATTTTCGGGGGGGGGGGGGGCTGGTACCATTTCCGGTGTATGAAATACTAGCAATTTACAACTTGGAATAGTTTTAGGCAAATAAAACGCTATTACAACTAAAATGAAATATATTTTTAAGGTTTTTAATACACATTTTTTTTTTTAGGAGACCCGATGGCCGTGAGGGTTAAGGCGTGAGCACTTAACACTCCGTGCCAAAGGTCGTGGGTTCGATTCCCACTAGGGGTGGTGGCTTTTCTTTCGAAAAAAAGAAAAGGCATCACTTCTATCCTGGCTAGAAAAGGGTGGTAACCTATAGATAACCCGTCCTAAAATTCGTAGTTAATAATAAATGGACGTTAAAATTTAAATAAATAAGACACATTTTTACCATCAAATCAAAATTTCGGGGGTCTGCAGACCCCTCAGTTCCCCCTTATATACGCCCATTCTGGTAACCTATAGATCACGGGTTATCTGTAGATTATCTGCTTCTTGACATTGGACCGGAGCGCCCCAGTGTCAAGAAACATTACACTTTGATTACTTATCAATTGATGAATAACATATAGTATGACGGGAACCGTGCTATAATAAACTGCAAAAAATTATGCAGTAGTGTTAATTTTGCTGCTACATTAATTAACGCAATAAAATAACTACTGTCTGCCGTGACGTAGCACGGGTATTCAGCTACTGTCTGCCGTGACGAAGCACGGGTATTCAGCTACTGTCTGCCGTGACGAAGCACGGGTATTCAGCTACTGTCTGCCGTGACGAAGCACGGGTATTCAGCTACTGTCTGCCGTGACGAAGCACGGGTA
>OX328124.1:130113595-130302689 GCA_946811695.1 Gonocerus acuteangulatus | reverse complement strand
TGATACGAGTATATGGTATATATACTGGAGTTAATTACAGATGGGGCAGATTTTCTCGGTGTTATTTTTGCATGGATTGATACGAGTATATGGTAATATACCACTGGAGTTAATTACAGATGGGGCAGATTTTCTCGGTGTTGTTTTTGCATGGATTGATACGAGTATAATGGTAAATACACTGGAGTTAATTACAGATGGGGCAGATTTTCTCGGTGTTGTTTTTGCATGGATTGATACGAGTATATGGTAAATACACTGGAGTTAATTACAGATGGGGCAGATTTTCTCGGTGTTATTTTTGCATGGATTGATACGAGTATATGGTAAATATTACTGGAGTTAATTACAGATGGGGCAGATTTTTCTCGGTGTTGTTTTTGCATGGATTGATACGAGTATATGGTATATATACTGGAGTTAATTACAGATGGGGCAGATTTTCTCGGTGTTATTTTTGCATGGATTGATACGAGTATATGGTAAATACACTGGAGTTAATTACAGATGGGGCAGATTTTCTCGGTGTTGTTTTTGCATGGATTGATACGAGTATATGGTAAATACACTGGAGTTAATTACAGATGGGGCAGATTTTCTCGGTGTTGTTTTTGTATTGCTAAGAGTGCAAATTCTGAAAACATTTCGTTTTATAGTCCTGATAAAGGCTTGGCAATAAAGACTTATTTTTTGTATTTAAAATTCAAGATACAGTCAAGTCAAGATACGTCGATCTTTAAGGGAACGTGGACATTTTTTCGATTTATCTACAGCTCGTCTAACAAAACTTGGACTTTTTCGGTTATAATTAGACTTACCTATATATAAATATATAGAATGAGCAAAAAATGTTTATCTGTTTGTATGTTTGTTCCTCAAACAAATCCACACCGTTTGGCCGATTTTGAGCAAACTTGGCACAAACGTATATCTTGATACGGGGAGTCTCGTAGCCTAGGTCAAACTATTCCTTAAAGTCCGTAGAAGATGGGGGTGAAAGTCTTGCCTGCACCAGGGATTTTTCTTCCGAAGGAGTAACAGCTACTAGGAAGTAACAGGTAGTCATAACAAGTTAATCCTAAACACCACAGTTCTTAATCCAACCAGCCGAATCATAGTACTGACCACACTATCCCTCTACTGTGCCGTAAGGTCGATAATCTGATACCTCTACAGTATCTGCATCCTATTCGGTGCTGTTATTCACCGAAGGAGTAACAGCTACTAGGAAGTGACAGGTAGTCATAACAAGTTAATCCTAAACACCACAGTTCTTAATCCAACCAGCCGAATCATAGTACTGACCACACTATCCCTCTACTGTGCCGTAAGGTCGATACTCTGATAACTCTACAGTATCTGCATCCTATTCGGTGCTGTTATTCACCGAAGGAGTAACAGCTACTAGGAAGTGAGAGGTAGTCATAACAAGTTAATCCTAAACACCACAGTTCTTAATCCAACCAGCCGAATCATAGTACTGACCACACTATCCCTCTACTGTGCCGTAAGGTCGATACTCTGATAACTCTACAGTATCTGCATCCTATTCGGTGCTGATATTCACCGAAGGAGTAACAGCTACTAGGAAGTGACAGGTAGTCATAACAAGTTAATCCTAAACACCACAGTTCTTAATGAGTTCTATCTTTATGTTAATCTAGTATTGTTCTTTTATGAGAACTGTTCTATTTCCTGACGGGAAAGATCCGCTGGTTCACATGGCGTGACGGTGGTTCTGGATTCCGGGAGAAATACATGCAATAACCCACATTGTTAATTATAATTAAATAACACAATATTACAACAAATATTACAACTTTCAGAAGGAATATAGCTTTCAAACTCATGAAAACATTATTAAGAAATATCCTCAAATCTTAATAGATCCGTTCTAGTAGATACTAGAAAATTAGCCCTGTAAATATGTTTATATATATATATATATATATATATATATATATATATATATATATATATATATATATATTCATATTTAAAGGGTTAATATTCACAGGGTTAATATGTGTGTGTGTGTTTCAGCAGTTGATGAGTACATAGAGATCATGTTCAGTAGATATTATAACAAAAAGTAGTTATTTGAATAAATACCTATTAATTAAAATAAAAAGTCATTTCAAAACATTTTAAACAAAATAAAAGCAAGATTATAAAGTTAAATCAAAGCCGGCTTTTAAGCCTTCCGTTTACTGGCACAAAGCCTAGAATAAGAAAATGGTAAGGAAAACGTAGAATCAGCTATACCGTCCTGTGGAACCAGGAGAGTGAAACGGACTCCGCTCCAGGGGCATCTAAGGTCCTGTGGAACCAGGAGAGTGAAACGGACTCCGCTCCACGGGCATCTAAGGTCCTGTGGAACCAGGAGAGTGAAACGGACTCCGCTCCACGGGCATTGAAGGTCCTGTGGAACCAGGAGAGTGAAACGGACTCCGCTCCACGGGCATTGAAGGTCCTGTGGAACCAGGAGAGTGAAACGGACTCCGCTCCACGGGCATTGAAGGTCCTGTGGAACCAGGAGAGTGAAACGGACTCCGCTCCACGGGCATTGAAGGTCCTGTGGAACCAGGAGAGTGAAACGGACTCCGCTCCACGGGCATTGAAGGTCCTGTGGAACCAGGAGAGTGAAACGGACTCCGCTCCAGGGGCATTGAAGGTCCTGTGGATTACAAATATATCTCCGTAAAAGAAATCGACAAAAATAAAAAATCGGAGAAGCGGTTTTTAATTGGATATTTATTTTAATAGCATTTAATGCTGTCAATTTACTTTTGTGGTGTCTGGGATCTTTTCTTTGACATTTCATTTTACAGTTGCTTAAAATTTTCAAGGAAAACTAAAACAGCAAATTAATTATTTCTATTCAAAGGTTTCCAATATTTCTGATATTTCAGTAAATCTTTATTTGGTAGGTACATATAGAAAATACAGCAAGGTTCACAAAATCGTTCTCAAAATTACAGTAATTTATCCATAGGGTGAACGTGTCTATCTGCTTGTAAGCATGTATGAGAGAGAAAGAGCATATGTAGGCATAAATCCGGAACGAGAGGACCATATGCAGTAGGAAGCGGGATGGTTGGCTACACTGCGCCGCTCCGGAGGCAACACTGCTAGCTCTGGAATTATCCTCTGCGCCCCCCTCGTTTCTCTCGCTGAATATTCATGCTTTGCTAAATCAATATCGATTCAATTACCACCATGGCACTAAGAGAAGTAGTTAGCATGGGCGATCCTCTCCCGACCTGTTTTACCAATTAGATCATTACTCCATGTTAAATGTCCATTTACATATGTTCCTCCATGACAGGATGATGAATGGCTTCCTGGTTTATGTCGCTAAATCCCCGGGTAGGACTTCGTTTAGAGAATAACCGCCATAATGAGAAATATGGTTATACCGCTCATGTACTATTAGCATACTCTACCGGCAATAAACACAATTATACATCATTGTCCTGTTAGGACAATGGGTCCTTATGGGTCCTTTCCACAAAATTATAGAATCTGCTTAAACTTAGCAAATCCTTTATCAAAACAACGGGGACAAGTATTTTTTTTTTTTTTTTTTTTTTTTTACGCTAAATTAAAGCTAATAAAAATGTCGCTAATAAATGTCGCATACCTAAACACTTTCCTCAGAATTTGGGTAGTGTAGACTGCATTCCTGAATAATTTTCTTAAAATAATCTATATAAATAAAATAAAAACATAAATATTTCTGCTCTTTTACATTTGTAATGAGCTTCTGTTCCAATTATTAATTTTGTTATTATTTTCCTTCCAAACTTTTTTATATATGTATGGAATTACAGTCTAGATAATAAATAAACAAAACGCAGGTACGGGATACAGCCACCCTAGTGGTAGATATCAGAAGCCATATCAGAACAGAGGCGCTCCTAGTGGCAGCTTTTCCAACAACTACCACTTGAGGCGGGTGGATTCTATTCAAACATTAGTAGAAAGGTAACCCCCTTCCCGATAGACCGAATTAGTTCATTTTTACAACACTTCTTTCTCATTATATATATATACGAGGTATACTGCGTTTCGTTGCAATACAAAAGAAATTGCGACCGGTATGGGCAAAATTATAATATTGTTCGGGAGTAAACCCCCTCCCTCCTCATAATGAACCGATTTAATTTATTTTAAAGCAGATTTGTCTCTCTAGATGCCCACAACCAATATCAAGTTTCGTTGAAATATAACAAATATTAATTTATTTATATATAAATTTTAACGGTTCTTTAATGTAGGATCGATAAAGATTTGTAGAAACGTTTCAAAATTTCCGTCATGAGTGCAACCTCAATAGCTACTTTCTTTTGGAGGAATGTTTCCAAAACGCTCAGACACGTAACAGGCAGTGTTTATTTATTTTGTATTTTTATAAAATGGATTATTTTTCTTCTAAAATGAAAGTCTCGTCATTTTCTACTGAAACACTTATATATCTCAATAAAACACATTAACCCTTGATATCACTACTTACCAGTTCACAAATAATTCGAAAGAGCAGGTGGTTGTCTTCCTTAATCTCCTAAGCATTTGTTGGGAAGTAATATTGATTTTTCTAAAACTTTGATCCGGTTTTTCTTAGCCGAATCCCTAACATTTCTTGGCCTCGACGTTTCACTATCAGAAACTTATCATTTTTTAAAATGTTCAAAGCTGACCGATTTCTGCAGACACTTGCCCAGACCTACAGAGGAGCAGGGTTCATTCATAGGCCAGGTTCAGGGCACCTGAAACTAAAATAGAGTGTGATTCAAAAATAGTTACTGAATTAAACATAAGAATACTTAGGTAAACAATCTAAGGGATTAGGTCCACCAGTACATGTACCTCTTGGAGAAGATCCACCAGTACATGTACCTCTTGGAGAAGGTCCACCAGTACATGTACCTGTTGGAGAAGATCCACCAGTACATGTACCTCTTGGAGAAGGTCCACCAGTACATGTACCTGTTGGAGAAGATCCACCAGTACATGTACCTGTTGGAGAAGGTCCACCAGTACATGTACCTGTTGGAGAAGGTCCACCAGTACATGTACCTGTTGGGGAAGGTCCACCAGTACATGTACCTGTTGGAGAAGGTCCACCAGTACATGTACCTCTTGGAGAAGGTCCACCAGTACATGTACCTCTTGGAGAAGATCCACCAGTACATGTACCTGTTGGAGAAGGTCCACCAGTACATGTACCTCTTGGAGAAGATCCACCAGTACATGTACCTCTTGGAGAAGGTCCACCAGTACATGTACCTGTTGGAGAAGGTCCACCAGTACATGTACCTGTTGGAGAAGATCCACCAGTACATGTACCTGTTGGAGAAGGTCCACCAGTACATGTACCTGTTGGAGAAGGTCCACAAGTACATGTACCTCTTGGAGAAGATCCACCAGTACATGTACCTGTTGGAGAAGGTCCACCAGTACATGTACCTGTTGGAGAAGGTCCACCAGTACATGTACCTCTTGGAGAAGATCCACCAGTACATGTACCTCTTGGAGAAGGTCCACCAGTACATGTACCTGTTGGAGAAGGTCCACCAGTACATGTACCTGTTGGAGAAGGTCCACAAGTACATGTACCTCTTGGAGAAGATCCACCAGTACATGTACCTGTTGGAGAAGGTCCACCAGTACATGTACCTGTTGGAGAAGGTCCACCAGTACATGTACCTCTTGGAGAAGATCCACCAGTACATGTACCTCTTGGAGAAGGTCCACCAGTACATGTACCTGTTGGAGAAGATCCACCAGTACATGTACCTGTTGGAGAAGATCCACCAGTACATGTACCTCTTGGAGAAGGTCCACCAGTACATGTACCTCTTGGAGAAGGTCCACCAGTACATGTACCTCTTGAGAAGGTCCACCAGTACATGTACCTGTTGGAGAAGATCCACCAGTACATGTACCTCTTGGAGAAGGTCCACCAGTACATGTACCTCTTGGAGAAGGTCCACCAGTACATGTACCTGTTGGAGAAGATCCACCAGTACATGTACCTCTTGGAGAAGGTCCACCAGTACATGTACCTCTTGGAGAAGGTCCACCAGTACATGTACCTGTTGGAGAAGATCCACCAGTACATGTACCTGTTGGAGAAGATCCACCAGTACATGTACCTCTTGGAGAAGATCCACCAGTACATGTACCTCTTGGAGAAGGTCCACCAGTACATGTACCTCTTGGAGAAGGTCCACCAGTACATGTACCTGTTGGAGAAGATCCACCAGTACATGTACCTGTTGGAGAAGATCCACCAGTACATGTACCTGTTGGAGAAGATCCACCAGTACATGTACCTGTTGGAGAAGATCCACCAGTACATGTACCTGTTGGAGAAGATCCACCAGTACATGTACCTGTTGGAGAAGATCGGCGCACAGTGGGGCCAAACTACTTTTCGTGTTTCAAAAATGGCTACAGTCTCCAGTTCTTAACCGATTTCAATCCATTTTTTTTTAATTGAAAGCTAATACAATTTATAACAACTTTGTCTGGCAGGATTTTTGTTTTTTTATTTCCTCCGTTTATTAAATTACGTGTAAATAATTCACGAACTTTAACAATTGAACATAAAATAATATTTTATTTATCATCTAACTTAATATCAGCAATGATGTCGTAGAAATAAAACATTCAAATCCTGATTAGACATTGAAACAATCAAAATCTTTTTTCAAATCATTCAAAAATCATATTTTTTCGATTAATCTCATTGTTGAATTAAGATAATAATACATTTTCAAGACGTCAGTGTGATATTTTCCAAGTCAAATCAGGTTTTGAATGTTTAATTCCAACGATATCAGTACTGATATTAAGTTAGATGATACATAAAATATTATTTTATGTTTGATTGTAAAAGGTCGTGAATTAATAATACGTAAATACTTAGACTTAGCAACTGCTAACTTTAATTCACTCCACTCTAGAACTAAAAGAGATAGGATCCCCTAAAGCAGGCTATGCACGGCCTGACAGGCCTGTCTGAACAGTCTTAACTGACAGGCCTGTCTGAACAGTCTTAACTGACAGGCCTGTCTGAACAGTCTTAACTGACAGGCCTGTCTGAACAGTCTTAACTGACAGGCCTGTCTGAACAGTCTTAACTGACAGGCCTGCCTGAATATATACACGTTCAGGTCTATCTGATAGGCCTGCCTAAATATATACACGTTCAGGTCTAACTGGCAGGCCTGCCTGAATATATACACGTTCAGGTCTAACTGACAGGCCTGCCTGAATACATACACGTTCAGGTCTAACTGACAGCCCTGCCTGAATATATATGTACGTTCAGGTCTAACTGACAGGCCTGCCTGAATATATACACGTTCAGGTCTAACTGACAGGGCTGCCTGAATATATACACGTTCAGGTCTAACTGACAGGCCTGCCTGAATATATACACGTTCAGGTCTATCTGATAGGCCTGCCTAAATATATACACGTTCAGGTCTATCTGATAGGCCTGCCTAAATATATACACGTTCAGGTCTATCTGATAGGCCTGCCTGAATATATACACGTTCAGGTCTATCTGATTGGCCTGCCTAAATATATACACGTTCAGGTCTATCTGATTGGCCTGCCTAAATATATACACGTTCAGGTCTATCTGATAGGCCTGCCTGAGTATATACACGTTCAGGACTAACTGACAGGCCTGCCTGAATATATACACGTTCAGGTCTATCTGATAGCCCTGCCTGAATATATACACGTTCAGGTCTATCTGATAGGCCTGCCTAAATATATACACGTTCAGGTCTATCTGATAGGCCTGCCTGAATATATACACGTTCAGGTCTAACTGACAGGCCTGCCTGAATATATACACGTTCAGGTCTATCTGATAGCCCTGCCTGAATATATACACGTTCAGGTCTATCTGATAGGCCTGCCTAAATATATACACGTTCAGGTCTATCTGATAGGCCTGCCTGAATATATACACGTTCAGGTCTAACTGACAGGCCTGCCTGAATATATACATGTTCAGGTCTATCTGATAGCCCTGCCTGAATATATACACGTTCAGGTCTATCTGATAGGCCTGCCTAAATATATACACGTTCAGGTCTATCTGATAGGCCTGCCTGAATATATACACGTTCAGGTCTAACTGACAGGCCTGCCTGAATATATACACGTTCAGGTCTATCTGATAGCCCTGCCTGAATATATACACGTTCAGGTCTATCTGATAGGCCTGCCTAAATATATACACGTTCAGGTCTATCTGATAGGCCTGCCTGAATATATACACGTTCAGGTCTAACTGACAGGCCTGCCTGAATATATACACGTTCAGGTCTATCTGATAGCCCTGCCTGAATATATACACGTTCAGGTCTATCTGATAGCCCTGCCTGAATATATACACGTTCAGGTCTATCTGATAGCCCTGCCTGAATATATACACGTTCAGGTCTATCTGATAGCCCTGCCTGAATATATACACGTTCAGGTCTATCTGATAGGCCTGCGTGAATATATACACGTTCAGGTCTATCTGATAGGCCTGCGTGAATATATACACGTTCAGGTCTATCTGATAGGCCTGCGTGAATATATACACGTTCAGGTCTATCTGATAGGCCTGCGTGAATATATACACGTTCAGGTCTATCTGATAGGCCTGCCTGAATATATACACGTTCAGGTCTATCTGATAGGCCTGCCTGAATATATACACGTTCAGGTCTATCTGATAGGCCTGCCTGAATATATACACGTTCAGGTCTACCTGATAGGCCTGCCTGAATATATACACGTTCAGGTCTACCTGATAGGGCTGCCTGAAAATATACACGTTCAGGTCTACCTGATAGGCCTGCCTGAAAATATACACGTTCAGGTCTATCTGATAGGCCTGCCTAAATATATACACGTTCAGGACTATCTGATAGGCCTGCCTGACTATATACACGTTCAGGTCTAACTGACAGGCCTGCCTGAATATATACACGTTCAGGTCTATCTGATAGCCCTGCCTGAATATATACACGTTCAGGTCTATCTGATAGGCCTGCGTGAATATATACACGTTCAGGTCTATCTGATAGGCCTGCCTGAATATATACACGTTCAGGTCTATCTGATAGGCCTGCGTGAATATATACACGTTCAGGTCTACCTGATAGGCCTGCCTGAATATATACACGTTCAGGTCTATCTGATAGGCCTGCCTGAATATATACACGTTCAGGTCTACCTGATAGGCCTGCCTGAATACATACACGTTCAGGTCTATCTGATAGGCCTGCCTGAATACATACACGTTCAGGTCTATCTGATAGGCCTGCCTGAATATATACACGTTCAGGTCTATCTGATAGGCCTGCCTGAATATATACACGTTCAGGTCTACCTGATAGGCCTGCCTGAATATATACACGTTCAGGTCTACCTGATAGGCCTGCCTGAATATATACACGTTCAGGTCTATCTGATAGGCCTGCCTAAATATATACACGTT
Source organism: Gonocerus acuteangulatus (assembly GCA_946811695.1). Taxonomy (NCBI): domain Eukaryota; kingdom Metazoa; phylum Arthropoda; class Insecta; order Hemiptera; family Coreidae; genus Gonocerus; species Gonocerus acuteangulatus. Next base: position 130,293,169 of record OX328124.1, on the reverse strand, counting down.
CAGGTCTATCTGATAGGCCTGCGTGAATATATACACGTTCTGGTCTATCTGATAGGCCTGCCTGAATATATACACGTTCAGGTCTATCTGATAGGCCTGCGTGAATATATACACGTTCAGGTCTACCTGATAGGCCTGCCTGAATATATACACGTTCAGGTCTACCTGATAGGCCTGCCTGAAAATATACACGTTCAGGTCTACCTGATAGGCCTGCCTGAAAATATACACGTTCAGGTCTACCTGATAGGCCTGCCTGAATATATACACGTTCAGGTCTACCTGATAGGCCTGCCTGAAAATATACACGTTCAGGTCTACCTGATAGGCCTGCCTGAAAATATACACGTTCAGGTCTACCTGATAGGCCTGCCTGAAAATATACACGTTCAGGTCTATCTGATAGGCCTGCCTGAATATATACACGTTCAGGTCTATCTGATAGGCCTGCGTGAATATATACACGTTCAGGTCTACCTGATAGGCCTGCCTGAATATATACACGTTCAGGTCTATCTGATAGGCCTGCCTGAATATATACACGTTCAGGTCTACCTGATAGGCCTGCCTGAATACATACACGTTCAGGTCTATCTGATAGGCCTGCCTGAATACATACACGTTCAGGTCTATCTGATAGGCCTGCCTGAATATATACACGTTCAGGTCTATCTGATAGGCCTGCCTGAATATATACACGTTCAGGTCTACCTGATAGGCCTGCCTGAATATATACACGTTCAGGTCTACCTGATAGGCCTGCCTGAATATATACACGTTCAGGTCTATCTGATAGGCCTGCCTAAATATATACACGTTCAGGTCTATCTGATAGGCCTGCGTGAATATATACACGTTCTGGTCTATCTGATAGGCCTGCCTGAATATATACACGTTCAGGTCTATCTGATAGGCCTGCGTGAATATATACACGTTCAGGTCTACCTGATAGGCCTGCCTGAATATATACACGTTCAGGTCTACCTGATAGGCCTGCCTGAAAATATACACGTTCAGGTCTACCTGATAGGCCTGCCTGAAAATATACACGTTCAGGTCTACCTGATAGGCCTGCCTGAATATATACACGTTCAGGTCTACCTGATAGGCCTGCCTGAAAATATACACGTTCAGGTCTACCTGATAGGCCTGCCTGAAAATATACACGTTCAGGTCTACCTGATAGGCCTGCCTGAAAATATACACGTTCAGGTCTACCTGATAGGCCTGCCTGAATATATACACGTTCAGGTCTACCTGATAGGCCTGCCTGAATATATACACGTTCAGGTCTACCTGATAGGCCTGCCTGAAAATATACACGTTCAGGTCTACCTGATAGGCCTGCCTGAAAATATACACGTTCAGGTCTACCTGATAGGCCTGCCTGAAAATATACACGTTCAGGTCTACCTGATAGGCCTGCCTGAAAATATACACGTTCAGGTCTACCTGATAGGCTTGCCTGAATATATACACGTTCAGGTCTATCTGATAGGCCTGCCTGAATATATACACGTTCAGGTCTATCTGATAGGCCTGCCTGAATATATACACGTTCAGGTCTACCTGATAGGCCTGCCTGAATACATACACGTTCAGGTCTATCTGATAGGCCTGCCTGAATATATACACGTTCAGGTCTATCTGATAGGCCTGCCTGAATATATACACGTTCAGGTCTACCTGATAGGCCTGCCTGAATATATACACGTTCAGGTCTACCTGATAGGCCTGCCTGAAAATATACACGTTCAGGTCTACCTGATAGGCCTGCCTGAAAATATACACGTTCAGGTCTACCTGATAGGCCTGCCTGAATATATACACGTTCAGGTCTATCTGATAGGCCTGCCTGAATATATACACGTTCAGGTCTATCTGATAGGCCTGCCTGAATATATACACGTTCAGGTCTACCTGATAGGCCTGCCTGAATACATACACGTTCAGGTCTATCTGATAGGCCTGCCTGAATATATACACGTTCAGGTCTATCTGATAGGCCTGCCTGAATATATACACGTTCAGGTCTATCTGATAGGCCTGCCTGAATATATACACGTTCAGGTCTACCTGATAGGCCTGCCTGAATATATACACGTTCAGGTCTATCTGATAGGCCTGCCTGAATATATACACGTTCAGGTCTACCTGATAGGCCTGAATCATATGTAGCCTGCTTTAAATGCAAGCGGTATTATGAAAGTGAAATATCGCTAATTGTAAGAACATTAGAGTGTTTCATTAAGATGCGAAGGTTTACACCATTTTCTAGAGCGGCATTTTCTGACGGAGAAAGATTGATGATCAATTCTCATTGTTAATTATTCTGATTAGCTCATCATGATCATCAAGAAGCCCATCCTTCCACCTGTTGATTATGCACAAGCAGACCATCATTGTTCCTGCTCTTTACAAGCTCGGGCTTCTCATGGATTATCTTTTTATTGGACTAAGCGCTTTTTAGTTTGTTTCCTAATAATAATAAAAAGTCCCGTACAGGCCTCGAGAGCTTTGAGGGGCAGATACTATAGAGTTATCTGATTCATGGCCATACGCACACTAGGGAGATATTGTGGTCAGTACTAAGCTCCGGCCGCCTACTTTTCCCCTTTCCTGCTTCGACTGTTAGGGTCATTAGTACCAACTATTAAATTAATTAAAGGCTGGATTGGCCTACGTACGGTCAGGGAGGCCGAATCCAACCCATTAACGAAGACACAAGAAGATAAAAATCTTTAGAGCTTGCTCGGGATTTGAAGGCTGGTCCTCAAACATATGAGCCCAGTACTCTACTACTCAGCTAACCTCACCCCTAGTTTGTTTCCTATTGTTAGGAAATTCGCCAATGACGTCGGAACAGACAGACAGCTGGTAGACGGTTTATACCTAATCTATATCACTCCCCTACCCTCTATATACTCAAGACCTACCTGTGTGCCAAGTTTAGTCAAAACCGGTCAAACGGGGTGGTTTTGTATAATTAACAAACATACAGACAGATTGTAGACGTTTTTGACCTAGCCTACGCAACTCGCCGGATCAAGACCTACCAGTGTACCAAATTTGGTCAAAACCGGTCAAGCGGGGTGGATTTGGACCACAGAAACAGACAAACAGATAAACAGACAGACACGTGATTTTTATATATATAGATATATATAAAGAAATTCGATTGACCCCTTTTTCTTTCTTGCCTTAAGAGTTGCGGATTGCATTATTGTAATAAGCGTCTTTCCTCCCTGTATATAGGGAGTAAAGGCGCTAAGCCGAATACTAATGATACCTCTCCTAAAAACTGACGGATACTGAATGCCCCTGAGTAAACACAGATGTCTGAAGGGCCGTCTGTTGTTGTAGATACTATCGGGCTGCTTGTATCCGTATCGTGGGAATTTCTCTCTATATTTCCTCCGGCTCCGTTTTGATATGATTATAATTGGAGGTGTTTCTCTAGGATTTGCTGGGGTTGGCGGTCACTTCAAGCCATTAGTGTACCTAGACCATATGTCAGACGGATAACGTAACTACAACCTTTAACCGTTCCATACTTTATCGGCTGCAGGTGGTTTCTTGTTTTCGGGGGAAACTTTTATCACAGATTATTTAACAAATTGTTAGAAATTGTTTATTATAAATAAATTCTAAATCATGGCAACGATCTACAGTAATAAACAAATTTCTCGTTATCAAAAATTACAAGTTTTTAATTAAATAACATATGACTCGTTATCCACGTCTCAAGTCATAAAGTGACTGTTATCCACAAAAAGTCGAAAATGAGATTTATACATCCCTAGATTCAGAATTTCAAGGACTATTTCATGTTATTATTGTTATGTTCCAAAATAATTCTAGTCTTATTCTAAAGCCATGTAAAAGTATCATTATGTTCAAAACAGCCAGTTTTCTATTGGCCACCTGCTTTTGCTTTTAACTAAGAAAGTATTGTATAAATAGTATAAAAAATGCTCAAAACAAATCCGAGGTATTTGTTTTAATAATGTTAAAAAAACAAAAAAACAATGAAGATATTCTGAAAATTCGAAGTTTAAAACGTTTTTCTCGATTTACCAAAATGATTGCAAAGTGGACATCAGTCATTTTGGAACTAAACGACTCATATGAGAACCCCAGAGGTGAAGGGGTCTAAGTAACAAACTCATATGAGAACCCCAGAGGTGAAGGGGACTAAGCCACACACACTCATATGAGAACCCCAGAGGTGAAGGGGCCTAAGTAACAAACTCATATGAGAACCCCAGAGGTGAAGGGGTCTAAGTAACAAACTCATATGAGAACCCCAGAAGTGAAGGGGTCTAAGTAACAAACTCATATGAGAACCCCAGAGGTGAAGGGGTCTAAGTAACAAACTCATATGAGAACCCCAGAGGTGAAGGGGTCTAAGTAACAAACTCATATGAGAACCCCAGAGGTGAAGGGGTCTAAGTAACAAACTCATATGAGAACCCCAGATGTAAAGGGGTCTAAGTAACAAACTCATATGAGAACCCCAGAGGTGAAGGGGTCTAAGTAACAAACTCAATGCTTTCAGGAAAATGGATTCAAAGTTATGGTGGAAACATATGGTGGAAATAGGAAACACTATATTTCTACAGTTCCTATCATACTTGGCGAATCCTCAGGTCCTTAGTTGTTTATTATCCATGATACATAATAGGTACATCATCCGGTTTATGATTAATTGGAAGAATTGGAGAATCCGCACATAGACACCTTTAATTTCCTTCATGGGCGTATATAAGGGGGGCTGAGGGGGCTGCAGCCCCTCCCGAAATTTTCATTTGATGGTAAAAATGTGTCATAAAAACCTTAAAAATAAATTAAATAAGATCACTTAGTTAATAAAAAATAGTTTATTTTAGGTGTAATAGCGTTTTAGTTGCCTAAAACCATTCCAAGCTCTAAATTTTTCATATTCCATACCCCGGAAATGATCTCAGCCCCCCCCCCCCGAAATTTTCTCAGCCCCTCCCGAAATTATTTCCTATATACGCCCATGATTTCCTTCTCGACTTAATATTACAAAAGTAGGTAGATATCACAAAAGTGACAATACTCAAGAGAACACAAGCTAGGTAGCAGCAACTGTCAAGAAAATCTCTTGGTCACAAGATTGTGGTGTTCGCAACCCATTCCTGTATCTAACTAATTTTTTTTTTAGAAATGTCACTTACGCCCCTTGACTTCTGGGGTCCTGATTATGTAATATTTAAAAAAGATTTTTTTTTTTTTTATAACTTAAGAAATCACAAGTTTTCATCAAAAGTATATGATTTCTTAATTTAGGCCAATTACCTAAGGCAGTCACGCAGGAGCTGCATTACTAAGCCCATTCTTGAAGCGTTTCTACGCTGTGTTCTTATATTTTTTCATAATTCCTTTCGAAATGTTACTTATATGTCCGATCGACGTTGTCAAATGTTTCCAAGAAGGCCCAGAGTGTATTAACAGCATTTGTGGCTTTTCTACTCATAGGACCACTAATTTCGCTCCGAAAACCTTCTTCCGGTGGATGGATTCTGCTGGTTAACGAATATGACCTTACAAATTAGACGAAAGATTTTTGTACCAAATTTCATCAAAATCGGACTATATATATATATATATATATATATATATATATATATATATATATATCTGTGGCTTGGATCTAAAAGAGCCAATGTCAATTTCTTCACATTTTTTTTTATTATAATTTTATTTTATTTTAGGAGCTTCCCAAGAAGGCAATTTCTCCTTTGATTTAATTACTGCAGTGTGCAATAATGAAATTAAAGTAGAATATAGCCTAGTTGCAAAGCTACTAAAATAATTTTAAAAAAATAACACAAAATGTGAAAAAATTGACATTGGCTCTTTTAGAACCAAGCCACAGATATATATATATATATATATATATATATATATATATATATATATACATATATATATATATATATATATATATATATACATATATATATATGTGTGTGTATATATATATATATATATATATATATATATATATATATATATATATATATATAATGACTTCTAGACTACTACAATAGAGAAGGGAAGCCATCTCTACCAGTACTGCCTTTGAAAGAGGCCTAGGTATAAGAGAAAGGTCTGTAAGAGCAGAAGAAGGAAGAGAGACCGAACAGAGATAGGCGTGCATCCATGGAGTAAATCAAACACCACCGCATGGTTTATCATTTCCTCCTCGAGGCCTGGTGCCCACCAGTTTCTGGCCCACCAGTAGCTACTTGTTTTCGGTCTCTGGTTGAGTTATAGTACCCCTTCCGTCCTGATGGGATTAATACTACAGCCGTTTAAGAAGCCATCCAGCTGGGATATTTATCTTTCTGTCTTCACTAAACAGCTTTAATGCTTCTCCTATATTACACTTTATAGTCAGCAGCCTTCCTCTTTAGGAGATCTCTCTCTCTTTCCAAGGTACAATACAATCCTCGATTCAGATTCAGTAACTTCGCCATCGTATATTCAATATTTTCTCTCCACCAAGGTTCAGAACTCTATTTAAAGTAGATGGATCCATTTACTAATTAAGAACTCACAACGGGATGATTTCCCCCCAATTTTATCTGCAGAGAAAAAAAAATTAAAATAATATATGTAATACGTTTAAAGAAAAAACGTTTCGTAGATTTTCTAAGAATGTATATGGCAACGTGAAATAAAGTAATGGACACGGTTTTTTATCCGAAACCCTTCTGGAACCCCCCCCCCTATTATTCATATATATATATATATATATATATATATATATATATATATATATATATATATATATCAGACCTAATCCATAACTTTGAAATGAATCGTTTTAGCGCACAGGCATCTACTTCGGGAAAGAAGATGGGAAACAATAATATGCTATTGGGAACACTTGTAACTTTGGAGAGGTTCGCCACATTCTAGGGCTTACAGGAAAGTGCCACACCCTCTGGACACTTGGAAGAAATTAGGGGACTTACTTATTAGCTTCAAGGCAGGTTAAAGACCCGGCTCTCAGAGATCTGGATCATCACCGGGTCAGAGATCTGGATCAAGGCGTCAATTGAGTTTTTTGCCAATATGGCGACGGGATTATCAACTATTTGGGTTGACTAGAGTTTCAATCTGTTCCATAGAGCGAGCGAAAACGCGTAGCACTCATGTTAATGGCACAATTGCTATGCGTTTTCGCTCACTCAAGGTTATATCGACTATCGATTAACTCTAGTCAATCCAACTCGTTTATAATATAGATCATGGGATAATGGATCGATATGCACTTTTTACAGTGCTTCCTTTGTTTCGGTAAAAGAAACCAAAAACTATAAAACAAACATCAAACTAGGAAATCGCGTAAAAACACCAATGCACAAATGAACTGCTAAATAGAAAGGGAACAACTATAATGACTATAGCCAATAGAATTGTTGATAGGAATTGACCAATAGCAATGCTTTATCGATGATCCAGATCTGTGAACAAGACCCATTATTATAACCTGCGTTAAAGCTAATGCGTAAGTACCGAGCTTAGGAACATACCAAATGTAGAGGTTAGATTGCTGAGAGGTCTCGGGTGTGTGAGGTTAATAAGCATGGCTATCACATGAGAAGGTTAAATCATAGCTCTGAAATGGGAAACTGGAGAAATTCAGGGTTTGCTCTAGAGTTTTAACAAAACTACAGATTTCTACATAAAAATGAGTTATATTGCCCAACGTTTCGAGTTTAGTATTAATCCTTCATCAGGACTGTAGGTTAGATTAGATTTATTATGACTCATTCCTTCCGCCGTACGAGGTGCATATCGGTCATTGTGCTATTGTCCGAGTTCTAAAAATCTTCAAATCTTAATTCACTCCTGATGAACTTCTGATTTTCATCCTCATCAAGGCTACAAAAATGCAGGAAACACCTCCGTTCCAATGTTACACACTCAAATGTAACATGCTTAGGTGTCTCATCCTTGTCTTTGCACCATCTGTAGAGTGGTGATGACCTCGTCTTCATAATATACATATGAGGAGCTTAGTATCAAAGTTGGACAACTCCATTTTTTTCAGTTTTGAGATTTTAGTCGATTCTTAAGTGGATTTTTATGCTGCATTCGATTTTACAACTGTTTTTCATTAAAACGGACAGAAAATAGGTAAAATATTGTTTATTTCAACCGTTCAGAATCAAAATATGGACAATTCCAACATATGGCTGAATGTTTATAGTTACTTGTAATAAATGCATTTGGCGATAATTCTTATTAATAACTAGCTGTTATCCGGCACACTATGGTTCCGAATGCCGGATTTTGGGACAACACCTTTAGGTACTTGAATCTTTCTGATTTAGGTATGATTTTTGAAGAATTTCTTTTGTGCCGAGTCGAATGAGACTACTACCAATTCTATAGAATAATTATTTTATTAATAAACGGGCTTTATATAACAATAACCGTGAAAAACAGCCGGTATTTAATTTAAAATATTCATACTTTACTCAAGTGGTAGAGCTATGTATCCTTCCAAATATATTTTCAAGACCTCAGGTGAATAAATTAACAGCTAATGTGGTACTGGTAACTGTTCTCGACATATTCCTCTTTATTTAAATTTTCGCGTATAACAAATAAATATTGACAGTTTCACACTAGATATTAAATAGATCTCGCCGTTAATGTTCAGTTATTTGCTATTAAAAACTTTTCAACAACTCTCTGCAGAAAATAATAATGGTTAACTCGTTTTTAATAAAATAATCGCAGCGCTAATTGATAACTTTATTTTATTAGCTGTGCACAGGTATGGCTGAGTCCGGCGATAGCACAGCCACTTCAATACATGTAGTTATAGGTAAAACTGTGCGAAGAGGATAGCTAAGTACCACTTTTTTTCTAAACTTAATAAAATAAGCATAATTTAGCTCCATTTCAGTTTTGTAAAAAACTGTATTTAAATAACATTTTTCATGTAATTTTTAACTATATAATTTTAATACATTAGACATAATTACATTATATTAAAACACCCTCGAGCAAACCAAATTCATATTTGTTTGGTTTCAAAAGAGGATAGGTTCAATTTTCAAATGGCTCCCTTTGGTTTCAAAAACAGACAACTCCATGACTTGGTTTCAAACATGGACAACTCCACTATTTAAAGTGTAATTACGGCCTTAATACTCATATAATTTTGTAGTGCTTTTGAAATAATGTTTCTGAGGCCTATAAGAATAACATATAAAAAAATCACCATGATACTGACATCAATATAGTAGATATGGTTTTTTGCCTCTCCTGTAAAAAAAGCAAAAGTGGAGTTGTCCAACTTTGATACTAAGCTCCTCAAATGTTTATTTAGAGTACAGTAGCCTGAATCAATTCCTAATGTTTCCCTCTCAAGTCCTTTCTGGCCAAATCCAAGAAAATTGGTGCAAAGACAAGGAGGAGACACTTGTAGAAAGAAAATTGAATGAAGTCGCCAAACTGGGCATTGGTTCTTAATGCTGCCAAAGACGCTATATCCGGTTTCTGCGTTGATCCAAACTGGGCATTGGTTCTTAATGCTGCCAAAGACGCTATATCCGGTTTCTGCGTTGATCCAAACTGGGCATTGGTTCTTAATGCTGCCAAAGACGCTATATCCGGTTTCTGCGTTGATCCAAACTGGGCATTGGTTCTTAATGCTGCCAAAGACGCTATATCCGGTTTCTGCGTTGATCCAAACTGGGCATTGGTTCTTAATGCTGCCAAAGACGCTATATCCGGTTTCTGCGTTGATCCAAACTGGGCATTGGTTCTTAATGCTGCCAAAGACGCTATATCCGGTTTCTGCGTTGATCTGATTGTGCGATGTTATCTTTGTACATGTGGAAGCTTTTATTATTCATCGCCATAGTCTGCAGGAAAATTAATTAAAAAAATAATATTTGAATCAGCTGTTCATTGCTAATATTAAACAGGGCATTCACATTCTGTATTGCAGTACGACTTGTGGCCCGACTTCCGAAGTTGGACAACAAGGCAGATCGTGGTGGATGTTTGAAGTCTAGTTGGACGAGTCGGATCATTTAGAGGGACGACTCCAAGGTCCGACATCCGACTGGTGACGGAGTTGGAGCGTCGGATCAAAGTCGTCCAACTCAGCTCAGTCAGCGCTTGACCTTCCGGCAACTTCGGTCTACACTCGATACATTTTTCGGCTCGTCAGCGATGTACACAGTTCTGAAAACACACTAGGTTAACTAAAGTTAAATCATATTTCCCAAATTTCCCGTCGATCCATATTTATCCCAAGACAGCTCAACCTCTCCCGCCATCTCCTGCCAACAAGGACCCGTCAACTGCTTGTGACCTCCCTATTATTCCTCCAGTTTGACTATGGTTGTTTGGCGTACGGTGGACTTTCTGGCCATCTCGAGGCAGAATTCAAACACCTCATGAACTGTTTCATTGGTTTTATCCTCGGGATCCCCAGAGACTCCCACATATCACATTTCTACCAGGAGCTAATTTGGCTATTCCTTCTTTATCGTCGACAGTACTTCCTTGGCTCAGTCCTTTACCAAGTAATTAAATCCCGTAGACCTTCTTATATTTTTCAACTCCTTAAATTTAAATCCTCGGTTCACTCCCGTAACACCCGATCTCGTCCTTCCGATCTTTATATTCCTTCCCAACGAACAGCAATATTCGAAAAATCATTCGTCACCCGTGCCACCTCGCTATGGAATTCCTTACCTCTGTCTGTCCGCCATTCTACCAAACTAGAAACCTTTAAATCCCGACTCTTCCACCACTTTCTGTCCCTGCAAGTTTTACACAAACCCTAGTTTATATTGAAGCTGTACACTATATACTGGTAGTATTTATAAGTTTATATGTATATTAAATTCATTATTATTTTTTAATAATAATTTTTATTATTTCAAAATTATTCCTAAGGGACTTGTGTCCCGGAATAAGAATAAAACTTTTCATTTCATTTGAAAGTTGTATCGCTAGTTGGATAGCAAGTCGGAGCGTGAGTGGAGTCGACTATCCATCTAGTAGTGTTACTAAGTCCTACTACAAATCGGAGCGTGAGTGGAGTCGACTATCCAACTAGTAGTGTTACTAAGTCCTACTACAAATCGGAGCGTGAGTGGAGTCGACTATCCATCTAGTAGTGTTACTAAGTCCTACTACAAATCGGAGCGTGAGTGGAGTCCACTATCCATCTAGTAGTGTTACTAAGTCCTACTACAAATCGGAGCGTGAGTGGAGTCGACTATCCAACTAGTAGTGTTACTAAGTCCTACTACAAATCGGAGCGTGAGTGGAGTCGACTATCCATCTAGTAGTGTTACTAAGTCCTACTACAAATCGGAGCGTGAGTGGAGTCGACTATCCAACTAGTAGTGTTACTAAGTCCTACTACAAATCGGAGCGTGAGTGGAGTCCACTATCCAACTAGTAGTGTTACTAAGTCCTACTACAAATCGGAGCGTGAGTGGAGTCCACTATCCAACTAGTAGTGTTACTAAGTCCTACTACAAATCGGAGCGTGAGTGGAGTCGACTATCCAACTAGTAGTGTTACTAAGTCCTACTACAAATCGGAGCGTGAGTGGAGTCGACTATCCATCTAGTAGTGTTACTAAGTCCTACTACAAATCGGAGCGTGAGTGGAGTCCACTATCCATCTAGTAGTGTTACTAAGTCCTACTACAAATCGGAGCGTGAGTGGAGTCGACTATCCAACTAGTAGTGTTACTAAGTCCTACTACAAATCGGAGCGTGAGTGGAGTCGACTATCCATCTAGTAGTGTTACTAAGTCCTACTACAAATCGGAGCGTGAGTGGAGTCGACTATCCAACTAGTAGTGTTACTAAGTCCTACTACAAATCGGAGCGTGAGTGGAGTCCACTATCCAACTAGTAGTGTTACTAAGTCCTACTACAAATCGGAGCGTGAGTGGAGTCCACTATCCAACTAGTAGTGTTACTAAGTCCTACTACAAATCGGAGCGTGAGTGGAGTCGACTATCCAACTAGTAGTGTTACTAAGTCCTACTACAAATCGGAGCGTGAGTGGAGTCCACTATCCAACTAGTAGTGTTACTAAGTCCTACTACAAATCGGAGCGTGAGTGGAGTCGACTATCCATCTAGTAGTGTTACTAAGTCCTACTACAAATCGGAGCGTGAGTGGAGTCCACTATCCATCTAGTAGTGTTACAAAGTCCTACTACAAATCGGAGCGTGAGTGGAGTCGACTATCCAACTAGTAGTGTTACTAAGTCCTACTACAAATCGGAGCGTGAGTGGAGTCGACTATCCATCTAGTAGTGTTACTAAGTCCTACTACAAATCGGAGCGTGAGTGGAGTCGACTATCCAACTAGTAGTGTTACTAAGTCCTACTACAAATCGGAGCGTGAGTGGAGTCCACTATCCAACTAGTAGTGTTACTAAGTCCTACTACAAATCGGAGCGTGAGTGGAGTCCACTATCCAACTAGTAGTGTTACTAAGTCCTACTACAAATCGGAGCGTGAGTGGAGTCGACTATCCAACTAGTAGTGTTACTAAGTCCTACTACAAATCGGAGCGTGAGTGGAGTCCACTATCCAACTAGTAGTGTTACTAAGTCCTACTACAAATCGGAGCGTGAGTGGAGTCGACTATCCAACTAGTAGTGTTACTAAGTCCTACTACAAATCGGAGCGTGAGTGGAGTCCACTATCCAACTAGTAGTGTTACTAAGTCCTACTACAAATCGGAGCGTGAGTGGAGTCCACTATCCATCTAGTAGTGTTACTAAGTCCTACTACAAATCGGAGCGTGAGTGGAGTCCACTATCCAACTAGTAGTGTTACTAAGTCCTACTACAAGTCGGAGCGTGAGTGGAGTCGACTATCCAACTAGTAGTGTTACTAAGTCCTACTACAAATCGGAACGTGAGTGGAGTCGACTATCCATCTAGTAGTGTTACTAAGTCCTACTACAAATCGGAGCGTGAGTGGAGTCGACTATCCAACTAGTAGTGTTACTAAGTCCTACTACAAATCGGAGCGTGAGTGGAGTCGACTATCCATCTAGTAGTGTTACTAAGTCCTACTACAAATCGGAGCGTGAGTGGAGTCCACTATCCAACTAGTAGTGTTACTAAGTCCTACTACAAATCGGAGCGTGAGTGGAGTCGACTATCCATCTAGTAGTGTTACTAAGTCCTACTACAAGTCGGAGCGTGAGTGGAGTCGACTATCCATCTAGTAGTGTTACTAAGTCCTACTACAAATCGGAGCGTGAGTGGAGTCGACTATCCAACTAGTAGTGTTACTAAGTCCTACTACAAATCGGAGCGTGAGTGGAGTCGACTATCCATCTAGTAGTGTTACTAAGTCCTACTACAAATCGGAGCGTGAGTGGAGTCGACTATCCAACTAGTAGTGTTACTAAGTCCTACTACAAATCGGAGCGTGAGTGGAGTCGACTATCCAACTAGTAGTGTTACTAAGTCCTACTACAAATCGGAGCGTGAGTGGAGTCCACTATCCAACTAGTAGTGTTACTAAGTCCTACTACAAATCGGAGCGTGAGTGGAGTCGACTATCCAACTAGTAGTGTTACTAAGTCCTACTACAAATCGGAGCGTGAGTGGAGTCGACTATCCAACTAGTAGTGTTACTAAGTCCTACTACAAATCGGAGCGTGAGTGGAGTCGACTATCCAACTAGTAGTGTTACTAAGTCCTACTACAAATCGGAGCGTGAGTGGAGTCGACTATCCAACTAGTAGTGTTACTAAGTCCTACTACAAATCGGAGCGTGAGTGGAGTCGACTATCCATCTAGTAGTGTTACTAAGTCCTACTACAAATCGGAGCGTGAGTGGAGTCGACTATCCAACTAGTAGTGTTACTAAGTCCTACTACAAATCGGAGCGTGAGTGGAGTCGACTATCCAACTAGTAGTGTTACTAAGTCCTACTACAAATCGGAGCGTGAGTGGAGTCGACTATCCAACTAGTAGTGTTACTAAGTCCTACTACAAATCGGAGCGTGAGTGGAGTCCACTATCCAACTAGTAGTGTTACTAAGTCCTACTACAAGTCGGAGCGTGAGTGGAGTCGACTATCCAACTAGTAGTGTTACTAAGTCCTACTACAAATCGGAGCGTGAGTGGAGTCGACTATCCAACTAGTAGTGTTACTAAGTCCTACTACAAATCGGAGCGTGAGTGGAGTCGACTATCCAACTAGTAGTGTTACTAAGTCCTACTACAAATCGGAGCGTGAGTGGAGTCCACTATCCAACTAGTAGTGTTACTAAGTCCTACTACAAGTCGGAGCGTGAGTGGAGTCGACTATCCAACTAGTAGCGTTACTAAGTCCTACTACAAATCGGAGCGTGAGTGGAGTCCACTATCCATCTAGTAGTGTTACTAAGTCCTACTACAAATCGGAGCGTGAGTGGAGTCCACTATCCAACTAGTAGTGTTACTAAGTCCTACTACAAATCGGAGCGTGAGTGGAGTCGACTATCCATCTAGTAGTGTTACTAAGTCCTACTACAAGTCGGAGCGTGAGTGGAGTCGACTATCCATCTAGTAGTGTTACTAAGTCCTACTACAAGTCGGAGCGTGAGTGGAGTCGACTATCCATCTAGTAGTGTTACTAAGTCCTACTACAAATCGGAGCGTGAGTGGAGTCCACTATCCAACTAGTAGTGTTACTAAGTCCTACTACAAATCGGAGCGTGAGTGGAGTCGACTATCCAACTAGTAGTGTTACTAAGTCCTACTACAAATCGGAGCGTGAGTGGAGTCGACTATCCAACTAGTAGTGTTACTAAGTCCTACTACAAATCGGAACGTGAGTGGAGTCGACTATCCATCTAGTAGTGTTACTAAGTCCTACTACAAATCGGAGCGTGAGTGGAGTCGACTATCCAACTAGTAGTGTTACTAAGTCCTACTACAAATCGGAGCGTGAGTGGAGTCGACTATCCATCTAGTAGTGTTACTAAGTCCTACTACAAATCGGAGCGTGAGTGGAGTCCACTATCCAACTAGTAGTGTTACTAAGTCCTACTACAAATCGGAGCGTGAGTGGAGTCGACTATCCATCTAGTAGTGTTACTAAGTCCTACTACAAGTCGGAGCGTGAGTGGAGTCGACTATCCATCTAGTAGTGTTACTAAGTCCTACTACAAATCGGAGCGTGAGTGGAGTCGACTATCCAACTAGTAGTGTTACTAAGTCCTACTACAAATCGGAGCGTGAGTGGAGTCGACTATCCATCTAGTAGTGTTACTAAGTCCTACTACAAATCGGAGCGTGAGTGGAGTCGACTATCCAACTAGTAGTGTTACTAAGTCCTACTACAAATCGGAGCGTGAGTGGAGTCGACTATCCAACTAGTAGTGTTACTAAGTCCTACTACAAATCGGAGCGTGAGTGGAGTCCACTATCCAACTAGTAGTGTTACTAAGTCCTACTACAAATCGGAGCGTGAGTGGAGTCGACTATCCAACTAGTAGTGTTACTAAGTCCTACTACAAATCGGAGCGTGAGTGGAGTCCACTATCCAACTAGTAGTGTTACTAAGTCCTACTACAAATCGGAGCGTGAGTGGAGTCGACTATCCAACTAGTAGTGTTACTAAGTCCTACTACAAATCGGAGCGTGAGTGGAGTCCACTATCCAACTAGTAGTGTTACTAAGTCCTACTACAAATCGGAGCGTGAGTGGAGTCGACTATCCAACTAGTAGTGTTACTAAGTCCTACTACAAATCGGAGCGTGAGTGGAGTCGACTATCCAACTAGTAGTGTTACTAAGTCCTACTACAAATCGGAGCGTGAGTGGAGTCCACTATCCAACTAGTAGTGTTACTAAGTCCTACTACAAATCGGAGCGTGAGTGGAGTCGACTATCCAACTAGTAGTGTTACTAAGTCCTACTACAAATCGGAGCGTGAGTGGAGTCGACTATCCATCTAGTAGTGTTACTAAGTCCTACTACAAATCGGAGCGTGAGTGGAGTCGACTATCCAACTAGTAGTGTTACTAAGTCCTACTACAAATCGGAGCGTGAGTGGAGTCGACTATCCATCTAGTAGTGTTACTAAGTCCTACTACAAATCGGAGCGTGAGTGGAGTCGACTATCCAACTAGTAGTGTTACTAAGTCCTACTACAAATCGGAGCGTGAGTGGAGTCGACTATCCAACTAGTAGTGTTACTAAGTCCTACTACAAATCGGAGCGTGAGTGGAGTCGACTATCCATCTAGTAGTGTTACTAAGTCCTACTACAAATCGGAGCGTGAGTGGAGTCGACTATCCATCTAGTAGTGTTACTAAGTCCTACTACAAATCGGAGCGTGAGTGGAGTCGACTATCCAACTAGTAGTGTTACTAAGTCCTACTACAAATCGGAGCGTGAGTGGAGTCGACTATCCAACTAGTAGTGTTACTAAGTCCTACTACAAATCGGAGCGTGAGTGGAGTCGACTATCCAACTAGTAGTGTTACTAAGTCCTACTACAAATCGGAGCGTGAGTGGAGTCCACTATCCAACTAGTAGTGTTACTAAGTCCTACTACAAATCGGAGCGTGAGTGGAGTCGACTATCCAACTAGTAGTGTTACTAAGTCCTACTACAAATCGGAGCGTGAGTGGAGTCGACTATCCATCTAGTAGTGTTACTAAGTCCTACTACAAATCGGAGCGTGAGTGGAGTCGACTATCCAACTAGTAGTGTTACTAAGTCCTACTACAAATCGGAGCGTGAGTGGAGTCGACTATCCATCTAGTAGTGTTACTAAGTCCTACTACAAATCGGAGCGTGAGTGGAGTCGACTATCCAACTAGTAGTGTTACTAAGTCCTACTACAAATCGGAGCGTGAGTGGAGTCGACTATCCAACTAGTAGTGTTACTAAGTCCTACTACAAATCGGAGCGTGAGTGGAGTCCACTATCCAACTAGTAGTGTTACTAAGTCCTACTACAAATCGGAGCGTGAGTGGAGTCGACTATCCAACTAGTAGTGTTACTAAGTCCTACTACAAATCGGAGCGTGAGTGGAGTCCACTATCCAACTAGTAGTGTTACTAAGTCCTACTACAAATCGGAGCGTGAGTGGAGTCGACTATCCAACTAGTAGTGTTACTAAGTCCTACTACAAATCGGAGCGTGAGTGGAGTCCACTATCCAACTAGTAGTGTTACTAAGTCCTACTACAAATCGGAGCGTGAGTGGAGTCGACTATCCAACTAGTAGTGTTACTAAGTCCTACTACAAATCGGAGCGTGAGTGGAGTCGACTATCCAACTAGTAGTGTTACTAAGTCCTACTACAAATCGGAGCGTGAGTGGAGTCCACTATCCAACTAGTAGTGTTACTAAGTCCTACTACAAATCGGAGCGTGAGTGGAGTCGACTATCCAACTAGTAGTGTTACTAAGTCCTACTACAAATCGGAGCGTGAGTGGAGTCGACTATCCAACTAGTAGTGTTACTAAGTCCTACTACAAATCGGAGCGTGAGTGGAGTCGACTATCCAACTAGTAGTGTTACTAAGTCCTACTACAAATCGGAGCGTGAGTGGAGTCGACTATCCATCTAGTAGTGTTACTAAGTCCTACTACAAATCGGAGCGTGAGTGGAGTCGACTATCCAACTAGTAGTGTTACTAAGTCCTACTACAAATCGGAGCGTGAGTGGAGTCGACTATCCAACTAGTAGTGTTACTAAGTCCTACTACAAATCGGAGCGTGAGTGGAGTCCACTATCCAACTAGTAGTGTTACTAAGTCCTACTACAAATCGGAGCGTGAGTGGAGTCGACTATCCAACTAGTAGTGTTACTAAGTCCTACTACAAATCGGAGCGTGAGTGGAGTCGACTATCCATCTAGTAGTGTTACTAAGTCCTACTACAAATCGGAGCGTGAGTGGAGTCCACTATCCAACTAGTAGTGTTACTAAGTCCTACTACAAATCGGAGCGTGAGTGGAGTCGACTATCCAACTAGTAGTGTTACTAAGTCCTACTACAAATCGGAACGTGAGTGGAGTCGACTATCCATCTAGTAGTGTTACTAAGTCCTACTACAAATCGGAACGTGAGTGGAGTCCACTATCCAACTAGTAGTGTTACTAAGTCCTACTACAAATCGGAGCGTGAGTGGAGTCGACTATCCAACTAGTAGTGTTACTAAGTCCTACTACAAGTCGGAGCGTGAGTGGAGTCGACTATCCATCTAGTAGTGTTACTAAGTCCTACTACAAATCGGAGCGTGAGTGGAGTCCACTATCCAACTAGTAGTGTTACTAAGTCCTACTACAAATCGGAGCGTGAGTGGAGTCGACTATCCATCTAGTAGTGTTACTAAGTCCTACTACAAATCGGAGCGTGAGTGGAGTCCACTATCCAACTAGTAGTGTTACTAAGTCCTACTACAAATCGGAGCGTGAGTGGAGTCGACTATCCAACTAGTAGTGTTACTAAGTCCTACTACAAATCGGAACGTGAGTGGAGTCGACTATCCATCTAGTAGTGTTACTAAGTCCTACTACAAATCGGAACGTGAGTGGAGTCCACTATCCAACTAGTAGTGTTACTAAGTCCTACTACAAATCGGAGCGTGAGTGGAGTCGACTATCCAACTAGTAGTGTTACTAAGTCCTACTACAAGTCGGAGCGTGAGTGGAGTCGACTATCCATCTAGTAGTGTTACTAAGTCCTACTACAAATCGGAGCGTGAGTGGAGTCCACTATCCAACTAGTAGTGTTACTAAGTCCTACTACAAATCGGAGCGTGAGTGGAGTCGACTATCCAACTAGTAGTGTTACTAAGTCCTACTACAAATCGGAACGTGAGTGGAGTCGACTATCCATCTAGTAGTGTTACTAAGTCCTACTACAAATCGGAGCGTGAGTGGAGTCGACTATCCAACTAGTAGTGTTACTAAGTCCTACTACAAATCGGAGCGTGAGTGGAGTCAACTATCCAACTAGTAGTGTTACTAAGTCCTACTACAAATCGGAGCGTGAGTGGAGTCCACTATCCAACTAGTAGTGTTACTAAGTCCTACTACAAATCGGAGCGTGAGTGGAGTCCACTATCCAACTAGTAGTGTTACTAAGTCCTACTACAAATCGGAGCGTGAGTGGAGTCCACTATCCAACTAGTAGTGTTACTAAGTCCTACTACAAATCGGAGCGTGAGTGGAGTCCACTATCCAACTAGTAGTGTTACTAAGTCCTACTACAAATCGGAGCGTGAGTGGAGTCGACTATCCATCTAGTAGTGTTACTAAGTCCTACTACAAATCGGAGCGTGAGTGGAGTCGACTATCCATCTAGTAGTGTTACTAAGTCCTACTACAAATCGGAGCGTGAGTGGAGTCCACTATCCAACTAGTAGTGTTACTAAGTCCTACTACAAATCGGAGCGTGAGTGGAGTCGACTATCCAACTAGTAGTGTTACTAAGTCCTACTACAAATCGGAGCGTGAGTGGAGTCGACTATCCATCTAGTAGTGTTACTAAGTCCTACTACAAATCGGAGCGTGAGTGGAGTCGACTATCCATCTAGTAGTGTTACTAAGTCCTACTACAAATCGGAGCGTGAGTGGAGTCCACTATCCAACTAGTAGTGTTACTAAGTCCTACTACAAATCGGAGCGTGAGTGGAGTCCACTATCCAACTAGTAGTGTTACTAAGTCCTACTACAAGTCGGAGCGTGAGTGGAGTCGACTATCCAACTAGTAGTGTTACTAAGTCCTACTACAAATCGGAGCGTGAGTGGAGTCGACTATCCATCTAGTAGTGTTACTAAGTCCTACTACAAATCGGAGCGTGAGTGGAGTCCACTATCCAACTAGTAGTGTTACTAAGTCCTACTACAAATCGGAGCGTGAGTGGAGTCCACTATCCAACTAGTAGTGTTACTAAGTCCTACTACAAATCGGAGCGTGAGTGGAGTCCACTATCAAACTAGTAGTGTTACTAAGTCCTACTACAAATCGGAGCGTGAGTGGAGTCCACTATCCATCTAGTAGTGTTACTAAGTCCTACTACAAATCGGAGCGTGAGTGGAGTCGACTATCCAACTAGTAGTGTTACTAAGTCCTACTACAAATCGGAGCGTGAGTGGAGTCCACTATCCAACTAGTAGTGTTACTAAGTCCTACTACAAATCGGAGCGTGAGTGGAGTCGACTATCCAACTAGTAGTGTTACTAAGTCCTACTACAAATCGGAGCGTGAGTGGAGTCCACTATCCAACTAGTAGTGTTACTAAGTCCTACTACAAATCGGAGCGTGAGTGGAGTCGACTATCCATCTAGTAGTGTTACTAAGTCCTACTACAAATCGGAGCGTGAGTGGAGTCGACTATCCAACTAGTAGTGTTACTAAGTCCTACTACAATTTGGAGCGTGAGTGGAGTCGACTATCCATCTAGTAGTGTTACTAAGTCCTACTACAAATCGGAGCGTGAGTGGAGTCGACTATCCAACTAGTAGTGTTACTAAGTCCTACTACAAATCGGAGCGTGAGTGGAGTCGACTATCCATCTAGTAGTGTTACTAAGTCCTACTACAAATCGGAGCGTGAGTGGAGTCGACTATCCAACTAGTAGTGTTACTAAGTCCTACTACAAATCGGAGCGTGAGTGGAGTCGACTATCCATCTAGTAGTGTTACTAAGTCCTACTACAAATCGGAGCGTGAGTGGAGTCCACTATCCAACTAGTAGTGTTACTAAGTCCTACTACAAATCGGAGCGTGAGTGGAGTCGACTATCCATCTAGTAGTGTTACTAAGTCCTACTACAAATCGGAGCGTGAGTGGAGTCGACTATCCATCTAGTAGTGTTACTAAGTCCTACTACAAATCGGAGCGTGAGTGGAGTCGACTATCCATCTAGTAGTGTTACTAAGTCCTACTACAAATCGGAGCGTGAGTGGAGTCGACTATCCATCTAGTAGTGTTACTAAGTCCTACTACAAATCGGAGCGTGAGTGGAGTCGACTATCCATCTAGTAGTGTTACTAAGTCCTACTACAAATCGGAGCGTGAGTGGAGTCGACTATCCAACTAGTAGTGTTACTAAGTCCTACTACAAATCGGAGCGTGAGTGGAGTCGACTATCCATCTAGTAGTGTTACTAAGTCCTACTACAAATCGGAGCGTGAGTGGAGTCCACTATCCAACTAGTAGTGTTACTAAGTCCTACTACAAATCGGAGCGTGAGTGGAGTCCACTATCCAACTAGTAGTGTTACTAAGTCCTACTACAAATCGGAGCGTGAGTGGAGTCCACTATCCAACTAGTAGTGTTACTAAGTCCTACTACAAATCGGAGCGTGAGTGGAGTCGACTATCCAACTAGTAGTGTTACTAAGTCCTACTACAAATCGGAGCGTGAGTGGAGTCCACTATCCAACTAGTAGTGTTACTAAGTCCTACTACAAATCGGAGCGTGAGTGGAGTCGACTATCCAACTAGTAGTGTTACTAAGTCCTACTACAAATCGGAGCGTGAGTGGAGTCGACTATCCAACTAGTAGTGTTACTAAGTCCTACTACAAATCGGAGCGTGAGTGGAGTCCACTATCCAACTAGTAGTGTTACTAAGTCCTACTACAAATCGGAGCGTGAGTGGAGTCCACTATCCAACTAGTAGTGTTACTAAGTCCTACTACAAATCGGAGCGTGAGTGGAGTCCACTATCCAACTAGTAGTGTTACTAAGTCCTACTACAAATCGGAGCGTGAGTGGAGTCGACTATCCAACTAGTAGTGTTACTAAGTCCTACTACAAATCGGAGCGTGAGTGGAGTCCACTATCCAACTAGTAGTGTTACTAAGTCCTACTACAAATCGGAGCGTGAGTGGAGTCGACTATCCAACTAGTAGTGTTACTAAGTCCTACTACAAATCGGAGCGTGAGTGGAGTCGACTATCCAACTAGTAGTGTTACTAAGTCCTACTACAAATCGGAGCGTGAGTGGAGTCGACTATCCATCTAGTAGTGTTACTAAGTCCTACTACAAGTCGGAGCGTGAGTGGAGTCGACTATCCATCTAGTAGTGTTACTAAGTCCTACTACAAATCGGAGCGTGAGTGGAGTCCACTATCCAACTAGTAGTGTTACTAAGTCCTACTACAAATCGGAGCGTGAGTGGAGTCGACTATCCAACTAGTAGTGTTACTAAGTCCTACTACAAATCGGAGCGTGAGTGGAGTCGACTATCCAACTAGTAGTGTTACTAAGTCCTACTACAAATCGGAGCGTGAGTGGAGTCGACTATCCAACTAGTAGTGTTACTAAGTCCTACTACAAATCGGAGCGTGAGTGGAGTCCACTATCCAACTAGTAGTGTTACTAAGTCCTACTACAAATCGGAGCGTGAGTGGAGTCCACTATCCAACTAGTAGTGTTACTAAGTCCTACTACAAATCGGAGCGTGAGTGGAGTCGACTATCCATCTAGTAGTGTTACTAAGTCCTACTACAAATCGGAGCGTGAGTGGAGTCGACTATCCATCTAGTAGTGTTACTAAGTCCTACTACAAATCGGAGCGTGAGTGGAGTCCACTATCCATCTAGTAGTGTTACTAAGTCCTACTACAAATCGGAGCGTGAGTGGAGTCCACTATCACACTAGTAGTGTTACTAAGTCCTACTACAAATCGGAGCGTGAGTGGAGTCGACTATCCAACTAGTAGTGTTACTAAGTCCTACTACAAATCGGAGCGTGAGTGGAGTCGACTATCCATCTAGTAGTGTTACTAAGTCCTACTACAAATCGGAGCGTGAGTGGAGTCGACTATCCATCTAGTAGTGTTACTAAGTCCTACTACAAATCGGAGCGTGAGTGGAGTCGACTATCCAACTAGTAGTGTTACTAAGTCCTACTACAAATCGGAGCGTGAGTGGAGTCGACTATCCAACTAGTAGTGTTACTAAGTCCTACTACAAATCGGAGCGTGAGTGGAGTCGACTATCCAACTAGTAGTGTTACTAAGTCCTACTACAAATCGGAGCGTGAGTGGAGTCGACTATCCAACTAGTAGTGTTACTAAGTCCTACTACAAATCGGAGCGTGAGTGGAGTCCACTATCCAACTAGTAGTGTTACTAAGTCCTACTACAAATCGGAGCGTGAGTGGAGTCCACTATCCAACTAGTAGTGTTACTAAGTCCTACTACAAATCGGAGCGTGAGTGGAGTCGACTATCCAACTAGTAGTGTTACTAAGTCCTACTACAAATCGGAGCGTGAGTGGAGTCCACTATCCAACTAGTAGTGTTACTAAGTCCTACTACAAATCGGAGCGTGAGTGGAGTCGACTATCCAACTAGTAGTGTTACTAAGTCCTACTACAAATCGGAGCGTGAGTGGAGTCGACTATCCATCTAGTAGTGTTACTAAGTCCTACTACAAATCGGAGCGTGAGTGGAGTCGACTATCCAACTAGTAGTGTTACTAAGTCCTACTACAAATCGGAGCGTGAGTGGAGTCCACTATCCATCTAGTAGTGTTACTAAGTCCTACTACAAATCGGAGCGTGAGTGGAGTCCACTATCCAACTAGTAGTGTTACTAAGTCCTACTACAAATCGGAGCGTGAGTGGAGTCCACTATCCAACTAGTAGTGTTACTAAGTCCTACTACAAATCGGAGCGTGAGTGGAGTCGACTATCCAACTAGTAGTGTTACTAAGTCCTACTACAAATCGGAGCGTGAGTGGAGTCGACTATCCATCTAGTAGTGTTACTAAGTCCTACTACAAACCGGAGCGTGAGTGGAGTCCACTATCCAACTAGTAGTGTTACTAAGTCCTACTACAAATCGGAGCGTGAGTGGAGTCGACTATCCATCTAGTAGTGTTACTAAGTCCTACTACAAGTCGGAGCGTGAGTGGAGTCGACTATCCAACTAGTAGTGTTACTAAGTCCTACTACAAATCGGAGCGTGAGTGGAGTCCACTATCCAACTAGTAGTGTTACTAAGTCCTACTACAAATCGGAGCGTGAGTGGAGTCGACTATCCATCTAGTAGTGTTACTAAGTCCTACTACAAGTCGGAGCGTGAGTGGAGTCGACTATCCATCTAGTAGTGTTACTAAGTCCTACTACAAATCGGAGCGTGAGTGGAGTCCACTATCCAACTAGTAGTGTTACTAAGTCCTACTACAAATCGGAGCGTGAGTGGAGTCCACTATCCAACTAGTAGTGTTACTAAGTCCTACTACAAATCGGAGCGTGAGTGGAGTCGACTATCCATCTAGTAGTGTTACTAAGTCCTACTACAAGTCGGAGCGTGAGTGGAGTCGACTATCCATCTAGTAGTGTTACTAAGTCCTACTACAAATCGGAGCGTGAGTGGAGTCCACTATCCAACTAGTAGTGTTACTAAGTCCTACTACAAATCGGAGCGTGAGTGGAGTCGACTATCCAACTAGTAGTGTTACTAAGTCCTACTACAAATCGGAGCGTGAGTGGAGTCGACTATCCAACTAGTAGTGTTACTAAGTCCTACTACAAATCGGAGCGTGAGTGGAGTCGACTATCCATCTAGTAGTGTTACTAAGTCCTACTACAAATCGGAGCGTGAGTGGAGTCCACTATCCAACTAGTAGTGTTACTAAGTCCTACTACAAATCGGAGCGTGAGTGGAGTCGACTATCCATCTAGTAGTGTTACTAAGTCCTACTACAAATCGGAGCGTGAGTGGAGTCGACTATCCAACTAGTAGTGTTACTAAGTCCTACTACAAATCGGAGCGTGAGTGGAGTCGACTATCCAACTAGTAGTGTTACTAAGTCCTACTACAAATCGGAGCGTGAGTGGAGTCGACTATCCATCTAGTAGTGTTACTAAGTCCTACTACAAATCGGAGCGTGAGTGGAGTCCACTATCCAACTAGTAGTGTTACTAAGTCCTACTACAAATCGGAGCGTGAGTGGAGTCGACTATCCAACTAGTAGTGTTACTAAGTCCTACTACAAATCGGAGCGTGAGTGGAGTCCACTATCCAACTAGTAGTGTTACTAAGTCCTACTACAAATCGGAGCGTGAGTGGAGTCGACTATCCAACTAGTAGTGTTACTAAGTCCTACTACAAATCGGAGCGTGAGTGGAGTCCACTATCCATCTAGTAGTGTTACTAAGTCCTACTACAAATCGGAGCGTGAGTGGAGTCCACTATCCAACTAGTAGTGTTACTAAGTCCTACTACAAATCGGAGCGTGAGTGGAGTCGACTATCCATCTAGTAGTGTTACTAAGTCCTACTACAAATCGGAGCGTGAGTGGAGTCCACTATCCAACTAGTAGTGTTACTAAGTCCTACTACAAATCGGAGCGTGAGTGGAGTCGACTATCCAACTAGTAGTGTTACTAAGTCCTACTACAAATCGGAGCGTGAGTGGAGTCCACTATCCATCTAGTAGTGTTACTAAGTCCTACTACAAATCGGAGCGTGAGTGGAGTCCACTATCCAACTAGTAGTGTTACTAAGTCCTACTACAAATCGGAGCGTGAGTGGAGTCGACTATCCAACTAGTAGTGTTACTAAGTCCTACTACAAATCGGAGCGTGAGTGGAGTCGACTATCCATCTAGTAGTGTTACTAAGTCCTACTACAAATCGGAGCGTGAGTGGAGTCGACTATCCATCTAGTAGTGTTACTAAGTCCTACTACAAATCGGAGCGTGAGTGGAGTCGACTATCCAACTAGTAGTGTTACTAAGTCCTACTACAAATCGGAGCGTGAGTGGAGTCGACTATCCATCTAGTAGTGTTACTAAGTCCTACTACAAATCGGAGCGTGAGTGGAGTCGACTATCCATCTAGTAGTGTTACTAAGTCCTACTACAAATCGGAGCGTGAGTGGAGTCCACTATCCAACTAGTAGTGTTACTAAGTCCTACTACAAATCGGAGCGTGAGTGGAGTCGACTATCCAACTAGTAGTGTTACTAAGTCCTACTACAAATCGGAGCGTGAGTGGAGTCGACTATCCATCTAGTAGTGTTACTAAGTCCTACTACAAATCGGAGCGTGAGTGGAGTCCACTATCCAACTAGTAGTGTTACTAAGTCCTACTACAAATCGGAGCGTGAGTGGAGTCGACTATCCATCTAGTAGTGTTACTAAGTCCTACTACAAATCGGAGCGTGAGTGGAGTCGACTATCCAACTAGTAGTGTTACTAAGTCCTACTACAAATCGGAGCGTGAGTGGAGTCGACTATCCATCTAGTAGTGTTACTAAGTCCTACTACAAATCGGAGCGTGAGTGGAGTCGACTATCCAACTAGTAGTGTTACTAAGTCCTACTACAAATCGGAGCGTGAGTGGAGTCGACTATCCATCTAGTAGTGTTACTAAGTCCTACTACAAATCGGAGCGTGAGTGGAGTCGACTATCCAACTAGTAGTGTTACTAAGTCCTACTACAAGTCGGAGCGTGAGTGGAGTCCACTATCCAACTAGTAGTGTTACTAAGTCCTACTACAAATCGGAGCGTGAGTGGAGTCGACTATCCATCTAGTAGTGTTACTAAGTCCTACTACAAGTCGGAGCGTGAGTGGAGTCGACTATCCATCTAGTAGTGTTACTAAGTCCTACTACAAGTCGGAGCGTGAGTGGAGTCGACTATCCATCTAGTAGTGTTACTAAGTCCTACTACAAATCGGAGCGTGAGTGGAGTCGACTATCCAACTAGTAGTGTTACTAAGTCCTACTACAAATCGGAGCGTGAGTGGAGTCGACTATCCAACTAGTAGTGTTACTAAGTCCTACTACAAGTCGGAGCGTGAGTGGAGTCGACTATCCAACTAGTAGTGTTACTAAGTCCTACTACAAATCGGAGCGTGAGTGGAGTCGACTATCCAACTAGTAGTGTTACTAAGTCCTACTACAAATCGGAGCGTGAGTGGAGTCGACTATCCATCTAGTAGTGTTACTAAGTCCTACTACAAGTCGGAGCGTGAGTGGAGTCGACTATCCAACTAGTAGTGTTACTAAGTCCTACTACAAATCGGAGCGTGAGTGGAGTCGACTATCCATCTAGTAGTGTTACTAAGTCCTACTACAAGTCGGAGCGTGAGTGGAGTCGACTATCCAACTAGTAGTGTTACTAAGTCCTACTACAAATCGGAGCGTGAGTGGAGTCGACTATCCATCTAGTAGTGTTACTAAGTCCTACTACAAATCGGAGCGTGAGTGGAGTCGACTATCCAACTAGTAGTGTTACTAAGTCCTACTACAAATCGGAGCGTGAGTGGAGTCGACTATCCATCTAGTAGTGTTACTAAGTCCTACTACAAGTCGGAGCGTGAGTGGAGTCGACTATCCATCTAGTAGTGTTACTAAGTCCTACTACAAGTCGGAGCGTGAGTGGAGTCGACTATCCATCTAGTAGTGTTACTAAGTCCTACTACAAATCGGAGCGTGAGTGGAGTCGACTATCCAACTAGTAGTGTTACTAAGTCCTACTACAAATCGGAGCGTGAGTGGAGTCGACTATCCAACTAGTAGTGTTACTAAGTCCTACTACAAGTCGGAGCGTGAGTGGAGTCGACTATCCAACTAGTAGTGTTACTAAGTCCTACTACAAATCGGAGCGTGAGTGGAGTCCACTATCCAACTAGTAGTGTTACTAAGTCCTACTACAAATCGGAGCGTGAGTGGAGTCGACTATCCAACTAGTAGTGTTACTAAGTCCTACTACAAATCGGAGCGTGAGTGGAGTCGACTATCCATCTAGTAGTGTTACTAAGTCCTACTACAAATCGGAGCGTGAGTGGAGTCGACTATCCAACTAGTAGTGTTACTAAGTCCTACTACAAATCGGAACGTGAATGGCCTTCTTAAAATATAAAAACTATATTGCTTATTTTGTTTGTACTTATTAAGGTTATTTTTAAGCAGATGCTTCTGAGGAATGTGCTTAGTTATGCAGCTCCTCCGTTACGGACTTTGGTGTTTTACAAGTAGATAGATGATGTTTCACAAGTTAGCCTGATGATTGCGTCATTACACGAAACCTCATCAGGAAAGCAACCAGCATAATTATCACACATCTCATTTATACAGTCCACATGATTCATTCTAATTCCACAAGCTAATTGCTAATCCTTTAATAATGATGGCATGTGAAACAGCTGAGATTTCCATGAGAAACCTCGATGGACCTGCAAAACCAGATGTGAGAAATGGACAGAAGATATTATACACAACAGGGAGAAAGCTTTCAAGAATTATTCGGAAAATTTCTCACAACATGACCATTCTCTGATTAATCAGAATCTCAGTTTTACTTTCTTAACCGCAAAAACATTGGATAAAACTGATGGAGAGAGTCCTCAGCACCGATGTTTTTCAAATTTTGATGCACTAAACACGAATCCGTTACAAAAAATTTGCTCTCAACTAGGAAAGAAGTTATTAAGCACTAAAGTTTTCACTGTTATTGAGGTTAAAGTTGGCGCAATCAGCGTATTTGTAAACACACACTTATCAGCCCTGATATCTATTTTCAAATCATTCATAAATCATAATATTCCAATTACTCTCATTGTTGAATTAAGGTAAATTTACGTTTTATGAACATGTCAGTCTGATCTTTTCCAAGTCTAATCAGGATTTGTATGTTTAATTTCAACAATATCAGTGATTTTGCCATTTCGCTTGACTTTTAGCTGTGGAAGGCTACCAAAGAGTATCCTAAACGTCTTTAATACAGATTTTTACAGAAGTTGTGTTGATGTTTCTAATTATTATCTGTCCATACTCTGAACTACGGCAAATATATTGTTCACTTACCTGTTTATAATATTCTGTTGCTTATTTTTGTTAACAAAAAATATTCTTATAAGGGATGTGTTTCGTTTTCGTAGAATAGCATGGAACAAAGCTATAGACCAATACCTCTACTGAACAGGTTCGCGGATTTCTTCCATATATCTAAAAGCCCCTGAAGAATGCGTTCCTTCTGCTGGAAGAGAGATCCCCGCAGAGCGAGTGGAGCCTTCACTAAAAAACCTCAGGAGGACTGGCAGGACCACCCCGTGAGCTACACCACAGCATCAGGCTTCCCTTACACCCACGAAGGATTAATACAGCAGTTTTTCATCATGGGAGCAGTTTAGTCGGCCGATTTAGCTGGGAGGATCGGGTAAACGGTGTCATCGGATACTCCTCCATTCCACTAAGGTGATTCGGTTCCAAGCAGTCTCAGTAACCTGGGGGACATGAGGCTTGTCACTATGGTAACGGGTTTAGAGGAGGGGGTGAGGATCAGTGGAAATACTTGACGCTATGATATGACAGAAGGTTATTATATAACATATTGTTATTTCTTTTCTTGTTTTTTTTTTTGCTATATACAACAAGACTGGCTACAAGATTATTGCCCTACCCACACTTTGTTGTCCCTGTGTTTTGATATGAACATTTCATCAGAAGATCATTTCCATAATGAGATCATTTTCAAGCTACTGATGAAGTATTACTCCATACAAGGGAAATCGAAAATCATCCAGCTGTGTGTCTTTGTTTAATTATGACAAAGACGGGCAATTGTGTTAGGTGATATAAATGCAGATTGTAATGTTTGGAATTTGGCCTGAGAAGTATTTGAAGGAGGAACGACATCTAGGCAATTAACGCCAAGCTATCTATAGATGGCCAAACCTTCCTAAATATCCATGGTGGTGTAGAGTATTAGTTCAACGGCCCGTGAAATGAAAAAACTCAACCTACTGCAGGCAGGATTCGAACCCATAGTTACCGCATGAGAATCGAAGGGGTAAGCCACTGGACGACGGGGGGGGGCGCCTTGAAAAGTATGATTAGGAAAATCTTCGCAAGACAATTCATTATTGAATATTAAGGGGTAAGCCACTGGACGACGGGGGGGGGCGCCTTGAAAAGTATGATTAGGAAAATCTTCGCAAGACAATTCATTATTGAATATTAAGGGGTAAGCCACTGGACGACGGGGGGGGGCGCCTTGAAAAGTATGATTAGGAAAATCTTCGCAAGACAATTCATTATTGAATATTAAGGGGTAAGCCACTGGACGACTGGGGGGCGCCTTGAAAAGTATGATTAGGAAAATATTCGCAAGACAATTCATTATTGAATATTAAGGGGTAAGCCACTGGACGACGGGGGGGGGCGCCTTGAAAAGTATGATTAGGAAAATCTTCGCAAGACAATTCATTATTGAATATTAAGGGGTAAGCCACTGGACGACGGGGGGGGGGCGCCTTGAAAAGTATGATTAGGAAAATCTTCGCAAGACAATTCATTATTGAATATTAAGGGGTAAGCCACTGGACGACGGGGGGGGGCGCCTTGAAAAGTATGATTAGGAAAATATTCGCAAGACAATTCATTATTGAATATTAAGGGGTAAGCCACTGGATGACGGGGGGGGGGCGCCTTGAAAAGTATGATTAGGAAAATATTCGCAAGACAATTCATTATTGAATATTAAGAATATAATTGAACCCTATGTTCCTGACGGTGTTCCATAACGCCACACCAGGGGCATATATAGGAAATGCCTTGGGGGGGGGGGGAAGGGAGCTGGGAATTCCGGGGGGTTTTCGTGGTATGGAATACCACAAATCTAGAACATGGAATAGTTAGCCAAATAAAATGCCATTACACCCCAAAAAAATATTTTTTTTACCATCAAAGTGATGTTATTAAAATTATTTTCGAGGTTTTCTTGACACATTTTAACTCATTAAATCAAAATCTCCCTTATCTACGGCCAAGACACAACCTACCTCAGTAAAGACAGGAAGTTTCTTCAACCTTCATTACACTTGCTCGTCATATCTGAATTATTGCCAAAAGCTATTTATCTTAATTGGAGCAGAGTGCAATTTGCGCTCTTAACGCCTTGGGATGAAATATGATAATAAGCAGAAAATTACTATTATCTTCTTTGGGAAAATGGGCTTCCTCTTAACTATATCTCCATGTATAATTTGTTGTTTGCATACGGGAGGGAATTAAAATATTATCTGGGACTTTTTAGCGCGCTTACTCCCACCCCAGAAAGTCCACTTATGACGCCATAAGAAATGTCCACGTTTCTTAATATATATATATGTATATATATATATATATATACATATATATGTGTGTGTGTGTGTGTGTGTGTAAATATATGTCTGTTTACACTGTAACACCCTCAAAAATTGTCCAATTTGGCTGAAACTTAGTATAAAAAGAACGAACACACTAATAGTGAATTATTTCCAAACACATTCTACTAACATAATATCAAAAGTAATTTTACAACTTCATATCGTCGATACAAATGAAGAGTATTGAATGTGAAAAAACGCATTTTTCATTTTAAATCTTTACTGATTGCTGTTGGCCTGATGGATGGCACACTCTCGAATCTAAGTTCACACAGTGAAAGGATGATGTTACCACTGTCAAAAGGTCGAATCTGCCTACTATTTGACTGTCCAAAAGCAAAGTAATAAATAAAAGTAAGTTTGCATTTGTATCGACGATATTACAATTATGATATTATTTCAAATTGATTCGATATCGAATAAACGATATTTTCTTTTTTAGCTTATGAAAGGAACAATTAGTTGTCTATATTCTTAAAAACGGCCTCCAAGGAAAGTGTAAGACGGCCATAACCGAGTACATGTACATAATTATGTGTAGTAAACGGGTTTAAGTAAAGCATTTTCAAGGTTTAGTGTAGATGCGTGGCTGACGCCGGGTTCATGCGTAACAGCAAGCCTTTTGTGTGTGTGTGACTGCCTGAACGTGTGTAGGTATCTCTCTCTCTCTCTCTCTCTCTCTCTCTGTGTGTGTGTGTGTGTGTGTGTGTTGGTGTTTGTGTGTGTACGTCAGACTTCTGATGAAGAAGGCGACTTGAAAGGCGGCTTATAGTAAACGGACGCCTCGATTATCCGGCGAAGGATAGACAATGGCGACGGTAATAAGGATGCTTTGTCTGGTCCCGATTGGAAGCCGATAGCCGCCGGCGCTTCCGTTCGTCCCCGATAGGCTCAAGGTGCTCTTATAGCTAGCTCTCTACCAGAGGTGCTGTTCTAGCTCTCTACCAGCATGGGTGGTGCTCATCTAGCTCTCTACCAGCTTGCAAGGTGCTGTTCTAGGTCTCTACCAGCATGGGAGGTGCTCCTCTAGCTCTCTACCTACATTGGAGGTGCTCCACTAGCTCTCTACCTACATTGGAGGTGCTCCACTAGCTCTGTAACACCATAGGAGGTGCTAATCTAGCTCTCTACCAGCTTGCAAGGTGCTGTTCTAGGTCTCTACCAGCATGGGAGGTGCTCCTCTAGCTCTCTACCTACATTGGAGGTGCTCCACTAGCTCTCTAACACCATAGGAGGTGCTAATCTAGCTCTCTACCTGCATGGGAGGTGCTCATCTAGCTCTCTACCAGCTTGCAAGGTGCTGTTCTAGGTCTCTACCAGCATGTGAGGTGCTCCTCTAGCTCTCTACCAGCATGGGAGGTGCTCCTCTAGCTCTCTACCTACATTGGAGGTGCTCCACTAGCTCTCTAACACCATAGGAGGTGCTAATCTAGCTCTCTACCTGCATGGGAGGTGCTCATCTAGCTCTCTACCAGCTTGCAAGGTGCTGTTCTAGGTCTCTACCAGCATGTGAGGTGCTCCTCTAGCTCTCTACCAGCATGGGAGGTGCTCCACTAGCTCTCTATCAGCACGGGAGGTGCTCCTCTAGCTCTCTACCAGCATTTGAGGTGCTCCTCTAGCTCTCTACCAGCATGTGAGGTGCTCCTCTACCTAACAGCTCGTTTTTATCTTCATCGTCTGAATTCATGTTAACGCTTAATAGTTATTGGAGAGTGCGGAAAAGGTGACAATTCGAAGGCCTTTGATTGGTTGAAGTAGCATCTTCTCCTTTGTCGAATTCCTGAAGCGTTGTCGAATAACATAGCGTAATTGGGATGTCCATTTTAAATTAAATTTCAGCATAGAATAAATAAGTTTCACCAACCAAAACCAAGTGTATTTAAGGCTATAATAAACAAACATGTAATCAAAAATAATATTAGTGATTGAACAAGCACACAAAATAAAAGAGTGGTATTTTTCAAAGATGCCAGACATATATTCTTAAGTATTCCGCCTCGCTGAATCCGAACCCGGAGTCCACTTCACTCCAACACGTCAGCTTTAAGGGAATTTAAACGTCAAATTTCGTATGAAGTCGTTAAAGAAGAAATAACTAGAGCTTCCATGGTTTTGAGGGTCGCTGAGTTCAAATCCGAGGTCTGTTCCACCCTATCGGCGTAAAATCAAGGTAATTACAAGGAAAAATATGTTTATTTTGCAAAAAATTGATCTGCAGTCACAAAATCAATTTTGCGAAATAGACATATATATCCTTGAAATTACCTTGATTTTATCCTGACGTGCTGGAGTGAAATACATAAGAAAGGTATGGTGTCTTTGGAAAATACCACTTTTAGCACTTTCCTCCGAAGGAAAGTAGCTATTGAGGTTGGACTCATGACGGAATTTTTGAAAAATTTCTTCAAATCTTTATCGATCCTACCTAGTAGACACCGAAAATGACCCCCGTTAAAATTTATATATATCTATATATATATATATATATATATATATGCATATATATATACATATATATATATGTGTCTGTTAACACGATAGCGGCCAGAGTTTTTGTTTTTTCGTCACGAAACTTGGTATATAGCATTCAATTAGCAAACGATTGAACGAGTTCGTTAACCACCAAAGTCGGTCCACCGGAAGGGGGGGTTTACCCCGAACCCAAAACACTTATTTGACTATGTCAGCCGTAAAATTTGTTATATTTCAACGAAACTTGGTATTCGTAGTGTTAATATAGAGGGAAAAGTGAGATATAAAAATGAACTAAATCGGTTCATTAGAAGGGGGGGGTTTACTCCGGACCCACAATACCAATTCGCCACTACCAGCCGTGATTTTTGGTATATTTCGACGAAACTCGGTATTCGTAGTGCTAATCCACAGGTAAATATGTGTTGTAAAAATAAACGAAATCGGTTCATTAGGAGGGGGGGTTTACTCCGGACCCACAATACCAATTCGCCACTACCAGCCGTGATTTTTGGTATATTTCGACGAAACTCGGTATTCGTAGTGGTAATCTACAGGTAAATATGTGTTGTAAAAAGAAACTAAATCGGTTCATTAGAAGGGGGGGTTTACTCCGGACCCAAATTCCTAATATACTCATACCGGTCGTAATTTCTGCTGTATTGTAACGAAACACTGTATACGTCGTGGGTAACTCGTGAGAAAGAAGTGTTGTAAAAATGAGCTGAATCGGTCAATTGGAAAGCGGGGGTTTAATTTGTAATATATTTCAATAGAAAAGCCGGCAGACGTAGGTTCACAAAGCCGCCGCAAGGAGCGCTTTCTACCAATAGAGTGACTGTATCCTGTTCCTGCGTTAGATCAAAATACGATAATATGAGGATTTTTGTATTTATTACGTAGTGTAGTAGGTACCATGTGTAAACATAACTCTGGATGCAAATTAATAATTGATCAGTTACTCATTACAAAATGAGAACTATTCACGTTTTTATTTTATTTATGTAGGATATTTTAAGCAAATTGTTCTGGAAAGCAGTCTACACTACCCAAATTCTGAGGAAAGTGCTTAGTTATGCAGCTCCTGCGTGACGGACTTTTTTATTTTGTGTGTCTGTGTTATTGATATAAACATAAAGAGACAGAATATTAAATACCGACATTACTTATGGGATGAGCGGATATATATATATATATATATATATATATATATATATATATATATATATATATATATATATACCTAGCCGTTACGTAGAATGAATCAGGTTGACGTCGAAAGCGTGATTCCTTCCTATGGAGGGAGCAGGAAACTACATAAAATAATAATTACCATAAAACTTTTAAGATTTACTGAAAGCCATTTTTTTGTCTAACAGGTTATCTGATGATGTCACTATAATATGACGTACTAAATGACGTCCAGAAACGAGGCGGATGTTCTGACAAAGCCTGGAGTCGATGAACCACTAACTATCTGTGCTTCCTCTACTCCAGGAAATCACAGCACCACCATTTTCACCACTAAATCCACACTAACCTACTAAAGGTGTCATTCACAGTCAGCCTAGCTATTCAATACTCTTTTCCACGATTTAAGCACAATGACCGCCTTGTTCAACGGCCTCTGCTTACAGACATTCGACTGGACTAGACCGGAATGGTCCTAGTGCTATATACAATCCTGTATTGTGGTCAGCATGTGTTGTGTAGTGGGCTTTGCAGACGATTAAGGGGGCACCTACATTGGACCCGATCCGATCCGATAGCCACAGACATTCGACTGGAATAGACCGGAATGGTCCTAGTGCTATACACAATCCTGTATTGTGGTCAGCATGTGTTGTGTAGTGGGCTTTCAGACGAGTAAGGGGGGTACCTACATTGGACCGGATCCGATCCGATAGCCACAGACGGTCGGAAGAAAAACAAGCACATGCATCTCATTGTCAGTCAAACGTAATCGGATTGGATCAGATCGGGACAAATACGGGTCCAATGTAGGTGAAAATTAAGCCAAGCATCCATAGTCCAGAAGGGATCTGGTATAACTTCGGTTGACACGTAGCAATACTTGTCTGTCGGCACCCCATCTTGTGTTACTCAGGACTCTCATAAGATTTAGAGATCTTCTACTTCTTTCAGATGAAGGACCCACGTAAGACGTTTTTGAAGTGAGGTCATAAAAATTTGTTTGGGGTATTTGGGTGTTGTACAGTTTCCACTGATAGTCTATATTGCATTGATTGTCCTGTCAAGTCATTCCACTGTTCGAGTGGGTAAATGGCTTCTTGTATTTTATTTTGTGCATTTTCTGTAGTATTTGAACTGTGAACTATTAGTAGATGATCAATATACAGAGTCCATAGCAAAAAGAAACAGAGTTGTACTGAGTACACTGCCTTGAGGAACACCAATTTCTTGTTTAAAGAGATCTGAAAGACAAGTTCCATTTCTGACTCTGAACGTTCTGCTCGTAAGGAACACTGATGAATTTGAGCGACTTCCCACGAACAGCAGTACGTCTCTCCTTGACTGCCTGGCTTGTATTCTTCATTCCACCAAGGGTCGGGAAAATGTTTTTGCACTGTCCTGGTTTTGGGGATTGAAACTTGGGCGGCTGATATTACTAGTTTGTTAAAGTCCGAGATTGTATTAATGTTTAGTTTGTTCATTTCTTTGGTAATATACTGTTGATATTTCGTCGAGTCAGCTTTCTTTGTCACGAATCTTGTAGGGACTTGGAATGCCTCAGGGTTGCTTTCTACATCAATAGCAATAGGAAAGTGATCACTATTATAGAGATCATTGTCCATTTGAATCGCATTATGGTGTCTGCTGAACATGTAGTGACATCGATGTTAGATAGTGTTCCTATTCGTGCACACAGATGTGTGGGGGGGAATTATTGTTTGGGGGGGGGGGGGGGGTTAAGTCGTTCAGGTCGAGAATATTTTCTAATGTTCTTCCTCCTGTAGTAGTAGTATTTGAGTGCCATTGAGTGCTTAGTGCATTTAAATCACCAAGAAACATTAGTGGTCAAGAGATTTGAGTGTCAGTAAGTCTGTTTGGTCAACCCTATCGCTTGGTGGAAGATAAATATTGCAGATATTCATGGGGAAGGGAGCGTACACTGTACAAGCTACTGCTTGCAATGTAGTTCTGATTCGGAGGGGTTCACTGTACACCGTATCTTTTAAGAAAATAGCCACTCCTCCTGAGGCTTTACCTCCCAATGTATAGCCCTGTCTATATGATGTGAATCCTAATAGGGATGTGTCTTTGGCTGGTGATAAATATTGCAGATATTCATGCGGAAGGGAGCGTACACTGTACAAGCTACTGCTTGTAATGTAGTTCTGATTCGGAGGGGTTCACTATGCACCGTATCTTTTACGAATATAGCCACTCCTCCAGAGGCTTTACCTCCCAATGTATAGTCCTGTCTATATGATGTAAATCCTAAAAGGGATGAGTCTTTGGCTGGTGATAAATGATTTTTCTGGATTACTAAGATTTGAAATTTCTTTGATCGCATTAGGTGCTTCAAGTCGTCCAAGAGTTTTTTCAATCCATTTATATTCCAATTGTCATGTGACTCGAAGGTATTTTTGTACAGAATTAAGTAAGCTTCTGAAAAGTCCACTTCAACTTACCACGAGTTCCCAGCCACCACGATTTAAGAAAGAATACGAAAATCCTGAAACTTCTCATGTCTTATATTAATATTTTTCTAATACTTCTTCACCTCCAAACGAAACCTAAATTTAAACATGTAAGTTTGGCTGAATATCAAACATCCGAGACAATTTTCAACTTAATCTATCGTTCTGTTTGTCTGTGTATGCCTAAAAAACAAATTGACTTAAAGAAGAAAGATATTTTCCAAATGTCTATTTATGAAGAAATAAGAATAAACCAATTCATCTCGTTATAATTTGATTTTACAAACTCAAATTAAATAAAAAATGTGATTAAATCAATCCGTAGGCGGGATATTAAAATATGATCGTTAATTATTGGACATCCTGTTTTAGAGAACAGACGAATTAAAATAAAAACATTAAATACGAATCGGTAAATATTAATGGAGGACACCATGAATTCTTAATGATCCTCGGGATCACGCAATGTCTTCAGGAGGGGAATCTTGCGTTTTTAGGAGTGTTTATCAAAATGAATGATAGATAGATAAAATTCTGTATTTTGTTTAAAAACAGTTACAGGGGTCTGGTTGCAGTCACAGTCGTAACTATGGCGAGAATACCACCGCATCGAATAGAATTCGGTTTTTATTTTTTTTCAAATTTTGATTTAATCTATATAGTTTTACATGTAATTATTATGAAAAAATAAATCAATTTCTACGGGTTTTTGGAGTATGTATGGGTAATTAGGCAGCTTACATTTAAGGTTACGTCTAAATAATACAAAAAAAAAAAAGAAGAGGTTTTATCGATTTTGGGGCACTTTCCGCTCTGAAAATGATTTTGCCTACCACAGCATTCAAAGGTACGGGAAAATGTATACAAAGAAATGCTGTATAGAAGTTGGCCAAATAATATCCTTGTATTTAAATAATCCTTTCAAAAATTACACTCGTCTGAAAATTGGAATTTCGCGGCAAATATTTTTTAAAAAATCATGGTTACTATAGTTTATAATTTACGACTCTGAGATTTTTTGGAGAAAAATTGCGTCAGTAAAAAAATAACATAGATACAAGACGTTCTTATTTATTAGCGAAATCCATATCGCTAAAATTTTCTAGTCGGCACTTGGAGATTGCGTCATGAGGTCAACCTCATAAATGGGTATCCTCACTATGGAGGCAGGAAGGAGAATGCATATGCTTGCATATCTAATTAGTTCAAATAATTAACATGGAAACTTATTAGCTTTGTGGAACTTGTACATCTCAATTTAATAACTAAATTGACGTTGTTAATTCTGTTTTCTTGTTTTAATCCTGTCGTAAATTTTATTTGAGAATTTTGGTCACTATAGAATTTCGATCTTTTATTTCTGAAGACTCGTTTTCAGGGAGCAAACCTGATGACGCATTCCGCAGGTGTCGATCAAAAATGTCAACGTTTCAGAAATCATTCGTTATTCATTGATTTTTTGGCAACTAGATCATGGCGAAAACGTGTTCCTTGCAAAAATTTATTTTTGAAAAATGGATTTGGTGTTTCCAAGGTTCATTAATATCCATCTTCAATTTTCCGAAAGCGCTTTCTTGAGCAAACAACCATTAGAGATAAGGCTGATAAGAATGAGTAACAGCCATTTAAGGTGAATGTAACCATACTCTGGGCTCGGGTAAAGGTTATAGCATCCATAAGTCATGGTTGGTTAATAGCCGAAACGGACGTCAAGAAGTCGATAAGTATTCCATGCTTAGACATGTTTCAGAACTGTTTTACCTTTATGTTATTCTCTTTATAACCTGTAATTGTGGTAACTAAGCGATCGGCGTGCAGAGGTTCGCGTGATCACCGTAACACCCTACACCGGTAACAATTAACAGAATGCAAAAGGCCCCTTATTAAAAAGTGAAAAGGGGAGGGGGGAATCAGGTGCAAATTGTGGATTTGACTAAGGATCGGACAAACCCTCATGCAAATACATAATTCGTTATTTCCTGCTAGAACGGGAGGGGTGAGGGAACGAGAAGTTCGCATGCTACGCCGTCTCGTCGCCTTTACGAAAATAAACTGGTAGCAGGAATCGGGGGGTAAGTGTTGGTCATTTTATAGGCATCATTTCTCGTTTAGCCGGTAGATGGCGGTCACGGCACTGGTGAAAACCTAGCGTGGCGCACACAAAGCAGAAACACGGGCGCCGCGGCGTTATTCTTAATAGTAGCCAGAAAATAGTTATCGTTTTGGGTTTTCTTACGAGTATCCAGTTGCAATTGACAATTAGGCAAAACCAATGGAATGTGATACGGATCTCTATTCCTAGAGTTGTGGGTTCGATTACCACTAAGGGAGGTGGCTTTTCTATCCACAAAGAAAGGGCATCACCCGCGCTGTGACTAGAAAACGGTGGTAACCTGTAGATTACCCGTCCCAGAAAGTTAGAGCTAATTATAAAGGGGCGTTGAAATAAGACGAAATAGATATAAGCATTATTATTATTAATATTTTCGTGATCTATAGGTTCTGAACGGAACTTCCGGATTGCAAACGGCTTCGCTTAGAGATAGGCGACCTAAATCGATCTTTATAAGATCGATCTTTTTAACCCGAGATATCGATCTTTTGAATCGATCTCCAAGGGCCGATCTTTCCAAAGAATCGATCTCCAAGAAACGATGGTTTCAAAAAATCGATATCCAAGGGCCGATGGTATCAAAGAATCGATCTCCAAGGGCCAATGGTTTCAAAGAATCGATCTCCAAGAGCCGATGGTTTCAAAGAATCGATCTCCAAGGGCCGATGGTTTCAAAGAATCGATTTCCAAGGGCCGACGGTTTCAAAGAATCGATCTCCAAGGGCCGATGGTTTCAAAGAATCCATCTCCAAGGGCCGATGGTTTCAAAGAGTCCATCTCCAAGGGCCGACGGTTTCAAAGAATCGATCTCCAAGGGCTGATGGTTTCAAAGAATCGATATCCAAGGGCCGATGGTTTCAAAGAATCCATCTCCAAGGGCCGATGGTTTTAAAGAATCTATCTCCAAGGGCCGATGGTTTTAAAGAATCTATCTCCAAGGGCCGATGGTTTCAAAGAATCGATCTCCAAGGGCTGATGGTTTCAAAGAATCGATATCCAAGGGCCGATGGTTTCAAAGAATCCATCTCCAAGGGCCGATGGTTTTAAAGAATCTATCTCCAAGGGCCGATCTTTTAATGTATCGATCTATCTAGAATCGTTTCAATTTTTAATCAGGCTTTACGATTACCTATTTTCCAAGTCATAGACTGTTATCACCATGGAGTTATTAAAGGAGGGGAGGGGATGTTTAGGGGGAAAAAACCTGTGACATAAACAAACCCGATGGTGGCCGTGTTGCTTGGCCACATCTCACAAGACCCGATGGTGGCCGTGTTGCTTGGCCACATCTCACAAGACCCGATGGTGGCCGTGTTGCTTGGCCACATCTCACAAGACCCGATGGTGGCCGTGTTGCTTGGCCACATCTCACAAGACCCGATGGTGGCCGTGTTGCTTGGCCACATCTCACAAGACCCGATGGTGGCCGTGTTGCTTGGCCACATCTCACAAGACCCGATGGTGGCCGTGTTGCTTGGCCACATCTCACAAGACCCGATGGTGGCCGTGTTGCTTGGCCACATCTCACAAGACGTTTTGCTTTGTTTTTGATAGTTTACTATTATAATAATTTTAATTGGTAATAACTATTGAGCTCCCAATCCCTACCTGTTCGGGGCGTGGATGTTCCAATTTTACAAGAGTACAATCTAAGAAAGTTGTAGCAACATTCCGCAGGTAGCAAGATTTAAACTAATTATGCTGCAGGTCGATTCCTAGTAGTGATGGGCGATTCTCCAATGTGAATAGATTCGAATCGAAATGGAATGCGAATTTGGTAGGTAATTGTAAGTGAACGTGAAATTGATCCATATCGAAGATCGACCTATATTCTAAATCGAATTCCTAAGGCTAGAAGATCGATTTTTTGAATCGAGCTGAACTCTCCTGTCTTTTTGTGGATCGATCTTTTCATTTCGATTCTAATCGATTCAAAAGATCGATCCACTTTATAGAATGGCCCAACACTAGCTTCGCTCCTTAAAAAGCAAGTAAGGAACCGCGCTAATAGAGAGAAATCTCGACATCTGTACAGGAATATCTAGCTAGAATTTCCTTCGATGTAGGTCCTAAATTCTCCCATTATCAAAGCATTCCTCTATGTGGGTGTAATAGTCTCTGTCCGACCATTTTACGGCGGTCTGAATGAAAAAGATAATTCTTCTAAACCACTAGACTTCAAGGCCGGAACCCTATTAGTACTGCATTTAGACGATAATTGTGTGGTTTCTATTTCTTCTCTATCTTCTTCAAGATAGTCAATGTCTACAGGCCTATCTCCTTTCTCAGACCTATTTGGAAGATGATTTTGACGTCGACCATTCTAAAGTTTTTCACTGAGTACTCACAATTTTTTCAGGAGACCTTATCGCACATTTACACATTCATTTTAAGGTTAAAGAAATTCGTATGCGATCGAAATCCGTCACGAAGGAGTAGTAATAATTTGCCTAAAAGAACCTACATATATAAGTAAAAAAATAAATAACATAAGTAGTTCTGATTTTTTATATTTTTCTAAATGAGACTAGAGATAAGAACGGAAACGCGCTCAAAAACGGTATATATATATATATCGTTTTTGAGCGCGTTTCCGTTCTTATATATATGAAGCAGAACAGGATTTCTACGAAATATCACGCTAAAAAACAGACCACTGGAGAATGCCGCATGAAGAACACGAATAATTCTCCCCAGCGAAGAAACCTCAAAAATAATTAATATATATATATATATATTATATATATATATATATTATATATATATATATATGGCAGGGGGGTTACACTCTTTGTTCACATTCACTACTTTATTTGATATGTTTCGCCCAACATGTTTCGTGCCTTTGTCTCACCTCTTCAGGGCCTTTCCTTATCAGGAAGTCATCTCGTCATGTTCTCTACGCCTGACTCAAGCTAGACAACATGACGAGAGGACTTCCTGATAAGGAAAGCCCCTGAAGAGGTGCGAAAAGGCACGAAACATGTCGGGCGAAAGATACAAAATAATGCAGTAAATGTCAAGAAAGAGTGTACTGCTTTATCGACTTCCTGCAAGAGAATGAAACAAGAAACAAGATATTCTTGTTTTCTTGAAACAAGAAAAAGTGGAATACATATATCGGGTCATCTTTCACAAGAATTAATATATATATATATATATATATATATATATATATATAT
Source organism: Gonocerus acuteangulatus (assembly GCA_946811695.1). Taxonomy (NCBI): domain Eukaryota; kingdom Metazoa; phylum Arthropoda; class Insecta; order Hemiptera; family Coreidae; genus Gonocerus; species Gonocerus acuteangulatus. Next base: position 130,250,566 of record OX328124.1, on the reverse strand, counting down.
ATATATATATATATATATATATATATATAAACTCAGACACATAGATTAGATTGGTTCCTATCTCTGAGAAGAACAGATCCCACCTGCCCTGCCCGCTACAACCATGAAGCAGGTGGATCTGATAACCCCAAGACATCGCATCCAGTGCTCGATTAGCGAAGATATTGCTAAAGTAACTTCTACTTAAAGACTGGGGTAACAATTCTCTTGTTCACATAGGCCAAAAAATAGAACTGCGTCCTATGCCTATCCTTGACAGGATTACTTTTATTATTCGGCTATATACATAGTACATATCATGTAAATATGTATTATGCATGTATTAGTTCCTTCAGCGAGTACCTCCCATCAGCAGAAATATCTTCCATCAGCAGAAATACCTTCCATCAGCAGAAATACCTTCCATCAGCAGAAATAATACCTCCCATCAGCTGAAATGCCTCCCATCAGCTGAAATATCCCCCATCAACTAAAATATCTTCCATCAGCAGAAGCATCTCCCCACAGCTGGAAGATCATCCCACAGCTGAAAGATCTCCCCACAGCTGATATATTTTCTATCAGCAGAAATGCCTCCCATCAGCAGAAATACCTCTCACAAGCTGAAATACCTCTCATTAGCTAAAATATCTCCCATAAGCTGAAATATCTTTCATCAGCTAAAATATCTCCCATCAGCTGAAATATCTCTCATCAGCTGAAATTTGACATCAGGAGTACTTGGAATAATGTCAGATTTTCTGTCAGGATTTCTCAGCAACATTTAACTCACAGTCACCTAACCAGTATCATTGGTTTTTCTCCATCTCCTAGGCATTCATTGCTAAAGAAGGCTACCGATGAGCATGTTTTGTTTTTTTTTTTTCGAATTTTCCGAAGCTCTATATGTATTTCTTAGCCGAATCCCATCTATTGACAGACATAGCGGTCTTGACATCTTATCACCTTGACGGGTAACTATTTGAATCTCTTTATCAGCTGAAAACATTGGTTACTTCTGTAACCAATAAATAATTTTGGGTCGCATTTCATCCGTGTGTTCCTTGCTAAAAAAGGTTCCAAAATGCCTGCTTGGGTGCAACCTCAACGGCTATAGCCGTTATGTAAGTGGTTTCTATAATTATCTGTGCATTAGGGAGGATCAGCTGTTTTGCTGAGTGTCTTCAGAAGCTTCTTCTTTCACTCTGTTTAAAGTTTAGTATTGTGCAATTATTACAAAGTGTATTCGCAAGAATTTGATCCGCTTTGGCGCGGATTAATTCCTTGTTTACGAAGAAGTATGAAAACTGGGCGCCGGAAGGAAGGAGGAAAGAGGAAAAGCCTGGAATGTATGCAGAAAGATCCTAACCTTAGCAGTACAGAAGTAAGTGAAGACGTTTCCATGGGAACGGGAGATCTACCATTCTCTTCAGTACCTGAGGTAACCTCAAATTATTATACTGAGTTCCCTGCGATTGGCAACACTGCTACTTCCCAACAGCTGTTTTCACTGGAGACCAAATCTAACCCTTTCATTGAACCTTAAAGGAATAGAAATGAGGAGCTTAGTATCAAAGTTGGACAACTCCACTTTTGCTTTTTTTACAGGAGAGGCAAAAAACCATATCTACTATATTGATGTCATTGTTATACGCGAAAATTTAAATAAAGAGGAATATGTCGAGAACAGTTACCAGTACCACATTAGCTGTTAATTTATTCACCTGAGGTCTTGAAAATATATTTGGAAGGATACATAGCTCTACCACTTGAGTAAAGTATGAATATTTTAAATTAAATACCGGCTGTTTTTCACGGTTGTTGTTATATAAAGCCCGTTTATTAATAAAATAATTATTCTATAGAATTGGTAGTGGTCTCATTCGACTCGGCACAAAAGAAATTCTTCAAAAATCATACCTAAATCAGAAAGATTCAAGTACCTGGAGGTTTTGTCCCAAAATCCGGCATTCGGAACCACAGTGTGCCGGATAGCAGCTAGTTATTAATAAGAATTATCGCCAAATGCACTTATTACAAGTAACTATAAACATTCAGCCATGATGGATTTGCAGTGCATGTTGGGAGCAGATTGCATGAATGCAAGCTTCTCATTGGCTACTGATGGAGTTGTCATTTTTTGAAACCAAACTATGTTGGAATTGCCCATATTTTGATTCTGAACGGTTGAAATAAACGCTATTTTACCTATTTTCTGTCCGTTTTAATGAAAAACAGTTGTAAAATCGAATGCAGCATAAAAATACACTTAAGAATCGACAAAAATCTCAAAACTGAAAAAAATGGAGTTGTCCAACTTTGATACTAAACTCCTCAAATAGATATTGTTCAAAATCAGCTGTTTTAAATACTGATTCAACATCAGTTCAACTTCATAATTCTTTCTCTCCAATTCAAAATTTAAAAGATAATAACAAATCAAAAATAAATACAAAAACTAAAAACATCCCTCCAATATTTGTTTGTGACGCTGACGACTACCAAAAAGTTTTAACTGACATAAAAATTATTGTAAAGTCAAAATTTTCTCTGCAACAATGTTTTAAAAAAATAAAAGTCTCATTAACTTCGACTGACGATTTTCGTTCTTTGACCAAATTTTACGAAAAAGAGGACGTAAAGTACTATACTTTGCGAAATCCCGCGGACAGAAAATTGTCGGTTATTATTAAAGGCGTGCCATACAGTCTTACAGACCAAGAACTGTTTGATGAGTTGTCAGAAAAATACCCGGTAACCAAGGTTACTAGATTACTGAACAGAGAACGGTTCCCAACACCTCTTATTGCAGTAGAGCTGGAAAATAGTCCCAACGGTAAATCAATATTTAACCTAGAGACCCTTTTTTAGCGCGGTTCCTCCCTCTCCCATAGGGAGGAACCCCGCTTATAAGGTTGATACAATGAAACAATCCGGAAGTGCCGACTAGAAAATTTTGCGTTTCAGAACCCCTAGAAACCGAAAATAACGGTGGTTCAAATTTGTATATATATATATATGTATATATTTATTTATATATATATATATATATATATATATTTGTCTGTTCGCTCTCTAAATAGAAGACGAATGGTCCGATTTTGATGAAATTTGGTACAAAAATCTGTCGTCCAATTTGAAAGGTCAAGTTCGTTAACCAGCAAAATCCGCCCACTGGAAGATGGCGTTTGGGGCGAAATTCGCGCAGAAAAAATCGTAACGCTTACGTTTTTGAGTTCATAAGCTTGTAAGTACTCGTTTTATAGGCTTCTTGGGCTAGAAAAACGAATGAAACCATTTTCAAGGCGATAGCTTTAACCGTTGTCGAGAAAATTGGAAAAATAGTTTTTGAATACCGTTTTTGGTTTGGGTACTTAGAATAACGGGATTCAGTTGAAACATTATCTGCATGTTCTACTTTCATTAAAACTAATATGTTGAAAGTTATGTTACGTTTGGAGTTAAGGAAGAGTTAGAATAAAATATTTTATGAACAGACATGAAATGTTTTGGAAACTTCGTATACTTTCATTAATATCTCGAACACGGTTGGGAAATCGTGGTAAGTGGATTTAAACTATTTGAAAGCTTACTAAATTGTCTACAAAAATGATTCTAAAACTATTTTTGATTAGGTTATGTCAATCGGAGAAATAAGTGCTTAAAACTTCAAATACGTCTGTTTTGTTCTTATGAACGGGTTTTTGTCGTTCTTTTTGTAATTTTTGTCTCTTTCCCTTGGTTTTTTATTGCTTTTTATTTTTGTAATTTCTTATGTTGTATTTGTAAGGAAAATGTATGTGTGTGTAAAACAGGATAGGTAAAATGAGACCAATTTTCTGTTGTCAGAAATAATAAAAAGTTTTGGGAACTTCGTATAATTTCTTAATATCTCGAAAACGTTTGAAAATCTTCGGAAGCGAAAGGTTACCATTCGAAAGCTTACTAAATGGTCTACAAGAAAGGTTCTAAAGAAAGTTTTGAATAAGCGATGTCAATCGGAGAAATACGTGCTTAAAACTTTTAAGTAATTGATTTCGCTCATTCGAACTGTTCTTTTTGTCTTTGATTTTGGTACTTAGAATAACGGGATTCAGTTGAAACATTATCTGCATGTTCTACTTTCATTAAAACTAATATGTTGAAAGTTATGTTACGTTTGGAGTTAAGGAAGGGTTAGAATAAAATATTTTATGAACAGACATGAAAAGTTTTGGAAATGTCGTATACTTTCATTAATATCTCGGACACGGTTGGGAAATCGTGGTAAGTGGATTGAAACTATTTGAAAGCTTACTAAATTCTCTACAAAAATGATTCTAAAACTATTTTTGATTAGGTTATGTCAATCGGAGAAATAAGTGCTTAAAACTTCAAATACGTCTGTTTTGTTCTTATGAACGGGTTTTTGTCGTTCTTTTTGTAATTTTTGTCTCTTTCCCTTGGTTTTTTATTGCTTTTTATTTTTGTAATTTCTTATGTTGTATTTGTAAGGAAAATGTATATGTGTGTAAAACAGGATAGGTAAAATGAGACCAATTTTCTGTTGTCAGAAATAATAAAAAGTTTTGGGAACTTCGTATAATTTCTTAATATCTCGAAAACGGTTGAAAATCTTGGGAAGCGAAAGGCTACCATTCGAAAGCTTACTAAATGGTCTACAAGAAAGGTTCTAAAGAAAGTTTTGAATAAGCGATGTCAATCGGAGAAATAAGTGCTTAAAACTTTTAAGTAATTGATTTTGTTTATTCGAACGTTTTTTTTGTCTTTGATTTTGGTACTTCGAATTATGGGATTCAGTTGAAACATTTTCTGCATGTTCTAATTTCATCAAAACTAGTATGCTGAAAATTTACTTACGTTTGGAGTTAAGGAAGGGTTAAATTAAAATAATTTATTAATAGAGATGAAAAGCTTTGGAAACGTCATATACTTTCCTTAATATCTCGAAAACGGTTGAGAATCTTGGTAAACGGATGGTTACCATTCGAAAGCTTACTAAATGCTTTAGAAAACAGGTTCTGAAGAAAGTTTTGATTAGGCGATGTCAAACGGAGAAATAAGTACATAAAACTTAGAAGTTTGATAAACGATAATTGATTCAGTTTATTTATACGGTTCTTTTTGTCTGTTTTTATTTCTTGTTATTTCGTTATTGCTTCTAGGAGGAGGATGTATTTCTCAATAAAACAGGGGAATAAATACAAATTCTTTGAACCTGTAACAGAACTGAAAACGTAAATATTCGCCGTGTAGGGTCAGTCCGGGTCGAGGTAGTCTGCCGGTTCAGGTAGGCTTTTATTGCACTTCATAAATCAAGATTCATTGTTCTCATCAAGCATTCTAGGACAGCTGACAGTTACCTTTACCTGTAGGAAGTCATGCAGCCAAATTCTATACTAGAAATATAATTATATTTTGTTGTTGAATGTGGCCGTAGTTCAATAAAAAATAACACTACTTTCTCATTTTCATGTACAATTTTATTTTGTTTAATTGCATTTAAAAGTAAAATGGATATGTTAGCACTGCAAGTTAAGTAAATTAGAAATATATTCGTAGAAGAGTCTTCGTAGACCGAAACTTGGGACGGCAGAAAGAGTAATTTCTGCTTAGGATAGTTTCATCCCTAGCCGAAAATCTTGTTGTTTTTTTCATATTTGTTTACATTAGGAATGATCCAAACAAAGTAATAACTGTTTCTATTCTAAGTCTACAAAATAACACTAGGGATATGAATGGAACCGCGCTAAGATGACGCAGTTCCTGCGAGTCGGACTTTTTTTATTCAATAGTCTCGGTTGAAGAAAGGAAGCAACACAGGGGTGTTCTTCAGTGCAAAAACTGTTGTCGCATGGGACACACAAAAAATTACTGTCGTCTAGACACAAAATGTGCTAAGTGTTCGGGAGATCACAACTATTTAGCTTGCCCTAATCGAAATAGCACTGAATCCCACTGTGGAGGCAACCACTCTGCAAACTATAGAGGATGCCTGGAATAAAAAAACTTAAAAAACGTATCACAGAAAAAAAATAATGGCCTCTGGAGATAAATCCTTCCACACCAGAATTTCTAAACCCCTTCCCTCTAAAACCCCTCCAGCTAAACCTCCACCACCACCTCCAACTGAAAACCAACCAACTAACTCTCAACAAAGACAAACCTCCTTACCGCGACAGAACGCATGGACCCAGCAACGTAGAACAGACGAAGAACAGACTAAAACATCTAACCTTACTGACACTAGCCAAAAATCAATCAACAATATGACAGACCTACTTCTCAACCTTATAAAACCACTTATTCCAACAATAAAAGCTTTCAACACAAACTTTTTAACATCTATTTTCTCTTCTCTAAATAATGACAGCTCATAATTTGGGAAATCTCTCTCTACTTAACTGGAATGCAAATGGACTAAAAAAAAGACAAACATTACTGACAAACTTTCTTAGCAGAAATGACATTGACGTTGCATCACTGAAACACACCTCATTAGCACTGACAAATACAGGACACCAGGATACCTAATATACAGAACGGACCAACGATCTAGACGTGGTGGAGTAGCGATTCTAATTAAGAAAAATTTAGCCCACAATAGTTTGTTTCTGATTTCCCTTGATCGCCTAGAAGCAGTAGGAATTTGCTTAACACTTCAAGACAGGAGCAGTGTTCACATAATATCTGTCTATAGCCGGCCTGGAATTCGGCTCGTACAGGACGATTTTCATAAGATTTTCAAAGGGGTTCCTACAATAATTATCGGTGATTTAAATAGTAAACATCCTTCTTGGAATTTCAATAAGCAAAATAACAACGGGACACAACTGGTGAAAATCTTGGACTGATTATTTCTGCACCTGACGAACCGACATTTTACCCGACTCAATGACGCTACACATCCGACATACTAGACATAGCCATAATTCAAAACTTCCACTTGCCATTATATCATGACGTACTTACTGACTTAGACTCTGACCATTTACCTGTCATTCTTACTTTTCACAAAAGCCCAAAACCAGAACCACCGCCACCAAGACTCATCAATGGTCCTAAGGATTGGGGAAAATTCAAGACAGAAATGCATGACAACACGGACATTCCACTTACATACAAATCCACTGATGACATCGACTCGACTACAGCAACTTTCATTCAAACGATATACATGGCGGTACAAAATTCTTTAAAAATTTACCCGACATTAAGGTGTAGATTGCCTAATACACCCACGCCTCCAAATATTCTAACGCTAATTCGTCGAAAAAATATTCTCCAAAAGAGATGGCAAAGATCTAGGGACCCAGAGCTTAAGCGACAAGTAAACCGTTTATCGCGCAATATTCGGTTAGAACTTGACAATGACAGAATAGACAAATACAGTAATTACTTGACCAATATGACTCCTGGAGACCCATCGCTTTGGCGAGAGACAAGACGACTACTAAAACAATCCACTGAAATTCCCCCCTTAAAAGACGGACTAAAATTGCAACAACTGACGCCGACAAGTTCAGACTTTTAACAGACTGTTTTGAAAACAAACTGAAAACTGGAGACCACAACGACCCACAGACGGACATTGCAGTGTGTACTTCACTCTCAGAAACAAGACTAACTGACAGTACAATGTACTTCATACAGCCTAAGGAAATGCATCAGCCTGCTAACGAGTATCTTCAATGCTTGTCTCCGGCGAGGATATTTTCCAGAAAGATGGAAACATGCCATTGTGATCTTCATCCACAAGCCTGGGAAACCGAAGAACAACGCTGACTGTTATCGGCCAATAAGTCTGCTGAATACAATGGGAAAACTTCTTGAAAGGCTGATTGAAGCAAGATTAAGGAGACATCTTTTAGACAGCATACCTAACCATCAGTTCGCATTTAAGCCGAAGCACTCCTCAGTCCAACAGCTACAACGAGTCTCCGAAATTATTACAAAGTGCTTTGATAAAAAGGAATACGCCACTCGACTGTTTCTCGATGTAGCCAACGCTTTTGACACTGTTACTGTTTGACACGAAGGACTCCTGCACAAGCTACGGAACTCCAAGCCTCCTGCTTATCTCTACTCCATCATTTCCTCATTCCTCCGTGGCAGGACATTTCAAAGAGAGAGTGAAGACAACACTCAGCACAAAGAGGACCATCAAAGCTGGTGTATCGCAGGGAGCCATACTCAGCCCATTGCTCTACATCTTATACTGTAGCGATATGCCAGAACCAGTCAACTCAGCCCTCGCTACTTTCGCAGACGACGCACTCATCATCACGAAGAGCATCAACCTTGACGAAGCGATTTTTCAGTTGCAAGAAGCGGCAGATGAGGTTTCATCCTGGTACCAAAGATGGAAACTAGCAATAAATCCGGTTAAATCTTCATGTAAAGTTTTTTCACTCAGAAAATTCCAAAATGAAAATTTACTACAGCTGAAAATTACGCTATCTCGGAGTACATCTAGACACAAGACTAACTTGGCGACATCACATTCACAAGAAGCTCACACACGACTTTTACAAATTTATCCATTAATAAATAGGAACACCTGTGGTACACTACTATACAAATCTACAATACTACCCATACTAACGTACGCATGCCCTGTCTGGTTTGGTGCCAGTAACACACACTTAAAACGCCTACAAACATTTCAACACTAGGTACTCCGAATAGTGTCCAATGCACCTTGGTTCGTAAGGAACAGTCAGATCCATAGAGATTTGGAGGTTGATTTTTCACTCACATGGAAAAGCTAGAGCGAAGATACCATCAAACTCTTTCAGACTCCAGCAGTGCCGTTTTTTATCAGCTTGGACAAATAAAATCATCTCGAATAAAAAACAAACTTTACCATAATACTTTAAATCTTTAAAATTAACCTAAAAAAAATGTTTGTGCATAATACCTTATGTATTGGTCTAAATAAAATTGTTTGTTTGTTCTGTGCATTAGGATCAACTTCCTTTTTTGTCACTTTATAAGCAATCGTTTCATATGAAAGGAGACCCCCCCTCCCCCTGCTTACTTCAGACCCACACGTTTTATGTTTGAAATAAAACATATTCGCCTTCGATATTGTAGTATTTTTCCATTGAAGAATACAACCATTAGCTGAGCTAGCTGGGATAAGAAAGGAAGCTGGAACTAATGTTGTAAACTGGTGTTGTAGTTTGCAAAGGTCGTCATACAAAGCCCAATTAGAACAGGCAATTACACTCGCGTCCTACATCAAGGACGAGCGTGTTTGTGCAGTGCGCATGAATAGCATCGCTATATTCTATTCTCGTGCTCGCTTATTAACACTTACTATCAACTATAGGAGAATTATGTTCTGTCTAGACCTTCTGAGCTTAGTAGAACCATGTTTGACCAAGTCCATCTAAGCTACAGATTTATGAGTATAAGATATTTATGATCTCTGAAGTTCTTCTAAGTTAACAAGAATTATGTTCTGCCAAGTCCTTCGAAGCTAAATAGAATTAAGTTCTCAAGTATTAGGGAGGATATAGAAAGTGGTATTAGGAAGGATATAGAAGGTGGTATTAGGAAGGGCATAGGAGGAGGTATTTGGAGGGATACAGATGGTGGTATTAGGAAGGACATAGAAGGTGGTATTAGGAAGGGTATAGGAGGAGGTATTAGGGAGGATATAGAAGGTGGTATTAGGGAGGATATAGAAGGTGGTATTAGGAAGGATATAGAAGGTGGTATTAGGAAGGGTATAGAAGGTGGTATTAGGAAGGATATACAAGGTCGTATTAGGAAGGATATAGAAGGTGTTATTAGGAGGGGTATAGAATGTGGTATAAGGAAGGATATAGAAGGTGGTCTGAGGAAGGCTGTAGAATGTGGTATTAGGAAGGGTATAGGAGGAGGTATTAGGAAGGATATAGAAGGTGGAATTAGGAAGGATATAGAAGGTGGTCTGAGGAAGGGTATAGAAGGTAGTATTAGGAAGGATATAGAAGGTGGTATTAGGAAGGATATAGAAGGTGGTATTAGGAAGGGTATAGGAGGAGGTATTAGGGAGGATATAGAAGGTGGTATTAGGGAGGATATAGAAGGTGGTATTAGGAAGGATATAGAAGGTGGTATTAGGAAGGATATAGAAGGTCGTATTAGGAAGGATATAGAAGGTAGTATTAGGAAGGATATAGAAGGTGGTATTAGGAAGGATATAGAAGGTGGTATTAGGAAGGGTATAGGAGGAGGTATTAGGAAGGATATAGAAGGTGGTATTAGGAAGGATATAGAAGGTGGTATTAGGAAGGGTATAGAAGGTGGTATTAGGAAGGATATACAAGGTCGTATTAGGAAGGATATAGAAGGTATTATTAGGAAGGGTATAGAATGTGGTATAAGGAAGGATATAGAAGGTGGTCTGAGGAAGGCTGTAGAATGTGGTATTAGGAAGGGTATAGGAGGAGGTATTAGGAAGGATATAGAAGGTGGAATTAGGAAGGATATAGAAGGTGGTCTGAGGAAGGGTATAGAAGGTAGTATTAAGAAGGATATAGAAGGTGGTATTAGGAAGGATATAGAAGGTGGTATTAGGAAGGGTATAGGAGGAGGTATTAGGAAGGATATAGAAGGTGGTATTAGGAAGGACATAGAAGGTGGTATTAGGAAGGGTATAGGAGGAGGTATTAGGAAGGATATAGAAGGTGGAATTAGGAAGGATATAGAAGGTGGTCTGAGGAAGGGTATAGAAGGTAGTATTAGGAAGGATATAGAAGGTGGTATTAGGAAGGATATAGAAGGTGGTATTAGGAAGGGTATAGGAGGAGGTATTAGGGAGGATATAGAAGGTGGTATTAGGGAGGATATAGAAGGTGGTATTAGGAAGGATATAGAAGGTGGTATTAGGAAGGGTATAGAATGTGGTATTAGGAAGGATATAGAAGGTAGTATTAAGAAGGGTATAGGAGGAGGTATTAGGAAGGATATAGAAGGTGGAATTAGGAAGGATATAGAAGGTGGTCTGAGGAAGGGTATAGAAGGTAGTATTAGGAAGGATATAGAAGGTGGTATTAGGAAGGATATAGAAGGTGGTATTAGGAAGGGTATAGGAGGAGGTATTAGGAAGGATATAGAAGGTGGTATTAGGAAGGACATAGAAGGTGGTATTAGGAAGGGTATAAGAGGAGGTGTTAGGAAGGGTATAGAAGGTGGTATTAGGAAGGATATACAAGGTGGTATTAGGAAGGGCATAGAAGGTGGTATTAGGGAGGATATAGAAGATGGTATTAGGGAGGATATAGAAGGTGGTATTAGGAAGGGTATAGGAGGAGGTATTAGGAAGGATATAGAAGGTGGTATTAGGAAGGACATAGAAGGTGGTATTAGGAAGGGTATAGGAGGAGGTATTAGGAAGGATATAGAAGGTGGAATTAGGAAGGATATAGAAGGTGGTCTGAGGAAGGGTATAGAAGGTAGTATTAGGAAGGATATAGAAGGTGGTATTAGGAAGGATATAGAAGGTGGTATTAGGAAGGGCATAGGAGGAGGTATTAGGGAGGATATAGAAGGTGGTATTAGGGAGGATATAGAAGGTGGTATTAGGAAGGATATAGAAGGTGGTATTAGGAAGGGTATAGGAGGAGGTATTAGGAAGGATATAGAAGGTGGTATTAGGAAGGATATAGAAGGTGGTATTAGGAAGGGTATAGAAGGTGGTATTAGGAAGGATATACAAGGTCGTATTAGGAAGGATATAGAAGGTGTTATTAGGAAGGGTATAGAATGTGGTATAAGGAAGGATATAGAAGGTGGTCTGAGGAAGGCTGTAGAATGTGGTATTAGGAAGGGTATAGGAGGAGGTATTAGGAAGGATATAGAAGGTGGAATTAGGAAGGATATAGAAGGTGGTCTGAGGAAGGGTATAGAAGGTGGTATTAGGAAGGATATAGAAGGTAGTATTAAGAAGGATATAGAAGGTGGTATTAGGAAGGATATAGAAGGTAGTATTAAGAAGGATATAGAAGGTGTTATTAGGAAGGGTATAGAATGTGGTATAAGGAAGGATATAGAAGGTGGTCTGAGGAAGGCTGTAGAATGTGGTATTAGGAAGGGTATAGGAGGAGGTATTAGGAAGGATATAGAAGGTGGAATTAGGAAGGATATAGAAGGTGGTCTGAGGAAGGGTATAGAAGGTAGTATTAGGAAGGATATAGAAGGTGGTATTAGGAAGGATATAGAAGGTGGTATTAGGAAGGGTATAGGAGGAGGTATTAGGAAGGATATAGAAGGTGGTATTAGGAAGGACATAGAAGGTGGTATTAGGAAGGGTATAAGAGGAGGTGTTAGGAAGGGTATAGAAGGTGGTATTAGGAAGGATATACAAGGTGGTATTAGGAAGGGCATAGAAGGTGGTATTAGGGAGGATATAGAAGATGGTATTAGGGAGGATATAGAAGGTGGTATTAGGGAGGATATAGAAGATGGTATTAGGGAGGATATAGAAGGTGGTATTAGGAAGGATATAGAAGATGGTATTAGGGAGGATATAGAAGGTGGTATTAGGAAGGATATAGAAGGTGGTATTAGGGAGGATATAGAAGATGGTATTAGGAAGGGTATAGAATGTGGTATTAGGAAGGATATAGAAGGTAGTATTAAGAAGGATATAGAAGGTGGTATTAGGAAGGATTCCGTCCGTTTGTTCGTAAGTTCACTTGTTCGTACTACATATATCAACTACAGTTAATACGTAGGTTTCAGTTACTAACAAACAACTAACTTTCGGTAACTATTAGATAGTAGTTAAAAAGTTCGAATTGCCTTTCCTGAGCAGAGCAATAAATAAAATGGACTTAAAATGTGTTGCTCTTGTCTATTTCAGATTTGGCTAGTTTTCTTGGTTTTCCGAAAGGAATAATTACGGTCGTCGGAGGTTAATATATCGGCGAGGAACGGAGGTTCAGGCAAATACCCATCCCTATGATGATATAACACATCTTTCACGTAGTTTTGTATTTATTTGCAAGAAAAGCAAAATGTACTATCACTCCGAAGAGATTCGACAACATCCATCGTATTATGACTACACGAATACATCCACCGACCGGACCCAGCAGAGGGAAGACCCCCCCCCCCTTAGCCCCCCCCCCTTAGCCCCCCCCCCCCCTTAGCCCCCCCCCCTCTTTCAGGCCCCCGATGAAAGAGGCCTAATTGTGCCGAAAGAGGCGTAGACACAGCTAGAGCGAGGAATAAGAAAAAACGGCTCGAGCAGTCTAGGAGAAGCTGCGGCCATTGTCGACGAGGCAGCCACTCTAATCGGTAATAAACCATGGATAATCTAGTTTCAAATAACATTTCTCTCTCTAGTTGGGGAATTCAACTAGCACCAGTCTCCCTCTTACACACCCTCTAATCCTTTACACATCTCTCTCTCTTCACGCTCTTCTACTACCTCTCTTTCTTTATCCCTCCATCACTCTCTCTCTCTCTCTTTGCGCTCTTTTCCTACTACCTCTATCTTCATCTCTCTTCTCATTCCTACCTCCCTCTCTTTTCATCCCTCCCTCTCTCTCTCCTCATCGCTCACTATCTTCATCATTCCCACTATCATCCCTCTCTCCCCACATCACTCCCTATCTTTATCTATCCCTGTTATCGCCCCTCCATCTCCACATCTCTCCCTCTTATCATCCCTCCATCACTCTCTCTCTCCCTCTCTCTCTCTCTCTCTCTCTCTTTGCGCTCTTCTCCTACTACCTCTATCTTCATCTCTCTTCTCATTACTACCTCTCTCTCTTTTCATCCCCCCCCCTCTTATCAACTCTTCCTACCTCTCCTCTTCACTCCATGTCATCCCCCCTTTCCTCATCACTCTCTCCTATCATCCCTCCCTCCCTCTCCTCATCACTCTCTCCTGTCATCCTCCCTCCCTCTCCTCATCACTCCCTCCTATCATTTCTCCCTCCGTCCCCCTCATCACTCCCTCTCTCTCCACATCACTTCCTATATTTATCTCTCCCTCTTATCATCCCTCCATATCCATATCACTCCATCTTATCATCCCTCCCTCCGTCGCCTCTTCCCTCTCTCCTATTATCCCTCCCTCTCCTCATCACTCCCTCTTATCATCTCTCCCTTACTCTCCTCTTCACTCCATATCATCCCCCCTCTCCTCATCACTTCCTCTTATCATCATCTCCCTTCCTATCTTATCTTCACTCCTTCCTATCATACCTCCCTCTCCTCATCATTCCCTCTTATCTTTCCTCCCTTCCTCACCATCAGGCCCTAACTCCATCCTTCCCACTTATTATCCCTCCTTCTTCCCATCACTCTTTTGTTGTGATGAAAAATTCCAATCTACTTACCAATGTACCTCAAAGATTAACAGGGTAATAAATGAATGAACAGTAATTACTTGATGTAATAGTGTTCAATTTAATGAACATCATACGTCGATTTGATCCAACTCTCCAAGATTGGAGATTGAAGGCTAAAATAAACGCGTCAAATTCAGCCAACTGACTAAATTGGCGTGTCACACTATAGTTGTATCACATTGAGCAATCCCTTGCAGACGTAGAGAATGGCTAAGTAAGGTCAGGACTGGAACGGATCAGAAAAATTGAAACGTTTACAGGCACTTTCCTCTGTTGTGAGGCCCCCCATGGAGGTATCTTACATACAGCCAAGGTTAGGCCATGCTGAGAGGTTAGAAGAATACATGGAGCTCCTCTTGTAGTGACGTCACAGTTGACGCCTTTTCCATTGCCTATCCACTTCACGTCACATTTATCCCTTTTAAGAAAGAGCTATTATATACCTCCGTGGAAATTATACCTGCTTATTCACTTATCCTAGTACCTTTATCGGCTCAATGGCAGAATGCAAATTCAATAAAAGCAAAGAGTTTCAGAAAATGGAACCTTTTCTTGATAGACACCATTGAATTATATATGCAACTCGGTCGCCGTCGGGTCCCCTTCTTAGTTCTCCCCGATTCTCTCTGCAGCATTCAACCTTTTGTCACGGAACCTTTCTTTTATAACCAATTTCCTCGGCAAATACACTTAATTTTTTGTTTAAATCGGCTTTGTAGGAGTCATTTCGCTATCGATACTTTCCAGCTTTGCATTTTGGACATTAAAAAATATTATCAAGGAGTCATTAAAAAACCAAAGAAGTCAAAAAACTACAATTGTCAGAAAAATGTGTAGCTTCATTTGTGCTGGATGAAAGAAAATTGCTTTTTGACCTACTAACGCTTCGTGAACTGTTTCATTCGTTTTATCCTCGGGATCTCCAGAGACTCCCACACATCACATTTCTACCAGGAGCTAAATTGGCTATTCCGTCTTTATCGTCGACAGTACTTCCTCGGCTCAGTCCTTTACCAAGTAATTCAATCCCGTAGACCCTCTTATATTTTTCAACTTCTTAAATTTAAATCCTCTGTTCACTCCCGTAACACCCGATCTCGTCCTTCCGATCTTTATATTCCTTCCCACTGAACAGCATTATTAGAAAAATCATTCGTCACCCGTGCCACCTCGCTATGGAATTCCTTACCTCTGTTTGTCCGCCATTCTACCAAACTAGAAACCTTTAAATCCCGACTCTTCCACCACCTTCTATTCCTCCGAGTTTTACCCAACCCCTAGTCTATATTGAAGCTGTACATTATACACTGATAGCGTTTATTAATTTTTAAGTTTATATATTTAAAATTCACAATTATTTTGTAATTTCAAAATTATTCCTATGGGACTTGTGTCCCGGAATAAGAATAAAACTTTTCATTTCATTTTTTTTTTTACTATTTTCTTACTAAAAGCTTTGCACTGTACATAAAATAAATATTTTTTTAAGAGGATAGTTGGGAAAATATAAAAAAACCGTTTGGACTCGTCTGGATTTTGCAGAAATCTTAGTTAAATGAAACATGCAAATAGTTTAATCCTAAAATATTATTATTTATTATACAATGCTGACAAATTAAAAATCATTTTTGAATGATAAACATTCCAAGTAATTAGTTATCTTCATAACCATGAAAATTATCATCGTTATCAACAACAGCTATTTCCTCTCTAGGTTTCTCTTCTTTTTTTGAGCCTTTCTAGGTTTCCCAATCAAGTTTGTTGAGGGGCTTCAAGGTACTATGTAAGACTCAACAAATCCCTTTTCTTAGCAGGCTGCAATCCGGGTGGTGACTTGTAGAGCTTTGAAAGGTTAAGGGTGCTAATATCCTCCCGGTTGGTTTTGGTTGAAAACCAGTGTCTCTTTCTCATGGCCCAAAATTAGGCTCGTCGTAGCCTAATCTGTAGATCATCTTTGTTGATCATTACACAGGCACACAAAATAAAAAACGTGTTATTTTCCAAAGACATCATACATATATTCTTATGTATTTCAACATGGTGAATCCGAATCCGGAGTCCGTTTCGCTTAGTATTTAGCACCCTAAAGCAGGTTTTATACATGAAGGGTTCTTTACAAAATACAAACAAGTCCAAAAATTGATATTTTGAGATAAATACAACTTCTTCCTCTCCAAAGTCAGCTCTAAATATTGATATCATTTATTTATTGAAATTGTAACGTCCATTATTATTGACAACGAATTTTAGGACGGTTTATGTATAGGCTACCACCCTTTCTAGCCAGGATAGGGCTCATGCCTTTTTTCTCTAAAGAAAAGCCACCATCCCATAATGGCAATCGAACCCACGACCCTTGGCACGTTGTAAGTACTTACGCCTTAACAATCACGGCCACCGGGCCTCCTAGTAAAGAAAGGAGTAAAAGACAGGGTAAAAAAAAAACAAAAACAACATAAAATTGGTATTTTTATATAAAATAGATGCATATAATAAATATACAAAATTACATATGATTGAATCAATCAATTAAATTTCTGCTTCTTGATTGGTGGAAGACCAGACTCAAATTCTGATAGAACCAACCTCTTCGTACGAGATTCGTTGGTTTCGAACTTGATTCTTGTACCCTTCTTAATCAGGCGCTGTAAACGCCGCTCTTTTCCTGTTTTCTGCTTGGATGTCTTCTTGTCGCCTCCAGAACTAGAAAACAAACAAGAAAAATATCCATTAAATCAGATCAAACGGCTTCTAAGTATCGATAAAGTGAAGTTTTGCATTCCCTTGTTCAACACAAACCTCAGAATCTTCATTTTCTTTACAAACAAAACAACTGCTTTATTGATGAAGATTATGAACTTTGCGCTCCACACAATATTAAGCAATTATGAATTTCATATCATATCTACTATATATTTGTCAAATCACTGGTTCAATGACCTATCATCTACTATATATATCTACTATATATTTGTCAAATACCACTCACTGGTTCAATGACCTATCATCTACTATATATATCTACTATATATTTGTCAAATACCACTCACTGGTTCAATGACCTATCGTCTACTATATATATCTACTATATATTTGTCAAATACCACTCACTGGTTCAATGACCTATCATCTACTATATATATCTACTATATATTTGTCAAATACCACTCACTGGTTCAATGACCTATCATCTACTATATATATCTACTATATATTTGTCAAATACCACTCACTGGTTCAATGACCTATCGTCTACTATATATATCTACTATATATTTGTCAAATACCACTCACTGGTTCAATGACCTATCATCTACTATATATATCTACTATATATTTGTCAAATACCACTCACTGGTTCAATGACCTATCATCAGCCTGCCCAAACTACTTGACAGAAAATTTTGAAATTTTGCATGGACACTCCCGTTAGGATGTAAACACTCGCTAAGAAAGGATTTTTTGATATTCAAATTTTTAAGTATTTTTAGAGGGGATTGAATTTTTAGTTGGTTTTAAAGAGAGCAGGCGTTAGGCGCCTAGACAGCAAGCGTTGCTAGGACGATAAAAGGTTAGCTGTTACTGTACTGTATCCATTTCGTAATATTATTTTTGTTTCCACTATGATGGCAGACATTGAATTACTAGAAATAAACTGTGATTTTGTCCCTCATAGAGTTTACGCTATACCTGTTGATGATCTATCCGAGGTAATAATATCCCGAACCCCTGCAAAGCCTCCTTACCCATCAGCATCCCCAGTCAGAGCGCTTCTTGGTAATACTCGCAAATATAATGACATATTGGAAACATACATTTTTTTTTTTGGTTTGTTTGGGCTTAAGGCGTGCAACGTTTAAGGTAATTACGCCAAACATAAAAATTTTAAATTTTAACATCCATTTATTATAGACAACGAATTTTAACCTGTACTCGATAAACTCCTGTCACTGGTAACCGATAGATAACGGGTTACCTGTTTGTTGACACTGGTGGGGAACGCCCCAATGTCCAGAAACATAATACTTTGATTACTTATCAATTGATGAATAACTTAAAGTATAACGGGAACCGTGGTATAATATACTGCACCAAATTATACAGTAGCTTTAATTTTGCCAATACATTATTTGACGCATTCAATTGGTCCTACAGCAAGCGGATACTTGTGATAACGTTATCAAATAATGGAGGCCTAAAGTAGATAGTAATCAGAGATTCGCTCCGGAGGTTAGTGCAAGAAGAGGATTGGTAAAGGGAGTAACCTAGAACACGTGGAGATCTCGTCTTTCAATTGGTCCTCCAGCTAGTGGATACTAGTGATAACGTTATCAGATTAGCGATATCAGATAACGTTATCAGAGAATGGAGGCCTAAAGTAGATAGTAATCAGAGATTCGCTTCGGAGGTTAGTGCAAGAAGAGGATTGGTAAAGGGAGTAAGCTAGCACGTGGAGACCTCGCCTTTCAATTGGTCCTCCAGCTAGTTGATACTAGTGATAACGTTATCAGATTAGCGATATCAGATAACGTTATCAGATAATGACAGAGAATGGAGGCCTAAAGAAGATAGTAATCAGAGATTCGCTCCGGAGGTTAGTGCAAGAAGAGGATTGGTAAAGGGAGTAAGCTAGCACGTGGAGATCTCGCCTTTCAATTGGTCCTCCAGCTAGTGGATACTAGTGATAACGTTATCAGATTAGCGATATCAGATAACGTTATCAGATAATGGAGGCCTAAAGTAGATAGTAATCAGAGATTCGCTTCGGAGGTTAGTGCAAGAAGAGGATTGGTAAAGGGAGTAAGCTAGCACGTGGAGATCTCGCCTTTCAATTGGTCCTCCAGCTAGTGGATACTAGTGATAACGTTATCAGATTAGCGATATCAGATAACGTTATCAGAGAATGGAGGCCTAAAGTAGATAGTAATCAGAGATTCGCTCCGGAGGTTAGTGCAAGAAGAGGATTGGTAAAGGGAGTAAGCTAGCACGTGGAGATCTCGCCATTCAATTGGTCCTCCAGCTAGTGGATACTAGTGATAACGTTATCAGATTAGCGATATCAGATAACGTTATCAGATAATGGAGGCCTAAAGTAGATAGTAATCAGAGATTCGCTTCGGAGGTTAGTGCAAGAAGAGGATTGGTAAAGGGAGTAAGCTAGCACGTGGAGATCTCGTCTTTCAATTGGTCCTCCAGCTAGTGGATACTAGTGATAACGTTATCAGATTAGCGATATCAGATAACGTTATCAGAGAATGGAGGCCTAAAGTAGATAGTAATCAGAGATTCGCTCCGGAGGTTAGTGCAAGAAGAGGATTGGTAAAGGGAGTAAGCTAGCACGTGGAGATCTCGCCTTTCAATTGGTCCTCCAGCTAGTGGATACTAGTGATAACGTTATCAGATTAGCGATATCAGATAACGTTATCAGATAATGGAGGCCTAAAGTAGATAGTAATCAGAGATTCGCTTCGGAGGTTAGTGCAAGAAGAGGATTGGTAAAGGGAGTAAGCTAGCACGTGGAGATCTCGCCTTTCAATTGGTCCTCCAGCTAGTGGATACTAGTGATAACGTTATCAGATTAGCGATATCAGATAACGTTATCAGATAATGGAGGCCTAAAGTAGATAGTAATCAGAGATTCGCTTCGGAGGTTAGTGCAAGAAGAGGATTGGTAAAGGGAGTAAGCTAGCACGTGGAGATCTCGCCTTTCAATTGGTCCTCCAGCTAGTGGATACTAGTGATAACATTATCAGATTAGCGATATCAGATAACGTTATCAGATAATGGAGGCCTAAAGTAGATAGTAATCAGAGATTCGCTTCGGAGGTTAGTGCAAGAAGAGGATTGGTAAAGGGAGTAAGCTAGCACGTGGAGATCTCGCCTTTCAATTGGTCCTCCAGCTAGTGGATACTAGTGATAACGTTATCAGATTAGCGATATCAGATAACGTTATCAGATAATGGAGGCCTAAAGTAGATAGTAATCAGAGATTCGCTTCGGAGGTTAGTGCAAGAAGAGGATTGGTAAAGGGAGTAAGCTAGCACGTGGAGATCTCGCCTTTCAATTGGTCCTCCAGCTAGTGGATACTAGTGATAACGTTATCAGATTAGCGATATCAGATAATGGAGGCCTAAAGTAGATAGTAATCAGAGATTCGCTTCGGAGGTTAGTGCAAGAAGAGGATTGGTAAAGGGAGTAAGCTAGCACGTGGAGATCTCACCTTTCAATTGGTCCTCCAGCTAGTGGATACTAGTGATAACGTTATCAGATTAGCGATATCAGATAACGTTATCAGATAATGGAGGCCTAAAGTAGATAGTAATCAGAGATTCGCTTCGGAGGTTAGTGCAAGAAGAGGATTGGTAAAGGGAGTAAGCTAGCACGTGGAGATCTCGCCTTTCAATTGGTCCTCCAGCTAGTGGATACTAGTGATAACGTTATCAGATTAGCGATATCAGATAACGTTATCAGATAATGGAGGCCTAAAGTAGATAGTTTTTTTGTTTTTTTTTTTCCTTTTCTTTTGGTGCATCTACTGCTGAGGTCATTAGCACCATCTTTATTGTTTTCTGTTTGGACAGACTAGGAGCCCTTAAATGTAGATTTGACTTATACTATTATTATATTATATACATATTTACAAAATTGGTTGCATCCTTTTTAACAAATGTTAGATCAACCATTAAGAGTTCTTACATCTAAACAAGTAATATTTACATATTTACAAGCACACCATCACAAAAAAAAAAAAAATAAAAAAAAAAATAAAAAAAAATAGGCAAACACACACATTTCCAAATAAATTACATTCATTCCTAAAAACATATAAATTAACGAAATAAACTATGTACACAAATTGTTAAAATACTATAACGTTGTTTTTTCCCTTTCATACTTGACTGAATACTTTAATGTCCTTTAAATAATCTATCAACCTTTTCACAGATGGCTCTGTCCTACTCAGGATATCACTCAGGTTATTTGGCAACTGGTACCGCCGCCTTGCCTCGCCAAGTCGCGGGCACTCCGCCAAGATGTGCATTACATCGAGGAGGGCACCACATCGCTCGCAATGAGGCCGGCGACGACCCACGAGATGATATCCATGAGTAAGACGAGTGTGGCCGATTCTTAAACGGGTTAAAACTACGTCTTCGCGTCTTTTCACATTGCTTTTAAGGCTCTTGACCATCACAGAGGTCTCGACGTTTTTAATAAACAGATCTTTAATATTAAAATCTTCCTGCCATTTATTATTTATTAGGTGTTTTAAGTAAAACTTCACATCTTTTGTATGAAGAGGAGAAGCAGGGTCCGCTGACATTTCAGCAGCCTGCCTCGCCAATTCATCCGCTTTCTCGTTGCCCTCAATGCCCGTATGCCCGGGAATCCAGAGGAACGATACGGTTGTTCCTCTAGAGTACAAGACAGCCAGTACATTGAGGACCTCTCTAAAGTAGATAGTAATCAGAGATTCGCTCCGGAGGTTAGTGCAAGAAGAGGATTGGTAAAGGGAGTAAGCTAGCACGTGGAGATCTCGCCTTTCAATTGGTCCTCCAGCTAGTGGATACTAGTGATAACGTTATCAGATTAGCGATATCAGATAACGTTATCAGAGAATGGAGGCCTAAAGTAGATAGTAATCAGAGATTCGCTCCGGAGGTTAGTGCAAGAAGAGGATTGGTAAAGGGAGTAAGCTAGCACGTGGAGATCTCGCCTTTCAATTGGTCCTCCAGCTAGTGGATACTAGTGATAACGTTATCAGATTAGCGATATCAGATAACGTTATCAGAGAATGGAGGCCTAAAGTAGATAGTAATCAGAGATTCGCTTCGGAGGTTAGTGCAAGAAGAGGATTGGTAAAGGGAGTAAGCTAGCACGTGGAGATCTCGCCTTTCAATTGGTCCTCCAGCTAGTGGATACGTGCAACTAGCTTTTTCACCAGTAGTTCCTCGACTAAAGGTTTGCTTTTCAGGCTAACGGAAACGGCCTTTTGAGCTTTTACGTGTTCAACAAGGCTTCACGAATCGGCTAATGCTCCTTCTAGCCACTTCTTCCCCTTGGGGGTAATTGAAACTGGAACTTCTATTTCTCCAGGAGTCCGTTCGTTTCTCTCCGACATAAGGCCTTTTTATACGCTAGTCTCATTTTTTTTTTTTTTTTCATTCTTTTTCTTCTCTTAGAAATTAATTTCCAGAACGGAAAGGACCATTGGATTTTCCAGGTCGAGAGGGCTGAGCGGCTTCTAGTATATACAACTAGTATATACAACGGCTTCTAGTATATACAACTTTGTATCACCATTCATACAATTTTTTCCATATACTTCATTTCTGAATACCCAAACAGAAAATGAGTTTTGAAAGGTATTTCTATCAATTTCTCTGGTAAATGGCTACAGAACTCGCTTAAAAACGGTTTCATTCGTTTTCCTACGTTAAGGAAACTCTCGCACAAATTTCGCTCCAAAAACCATGTTCCAGTAAATGGATTCAACTGGTTAATGAACTTGACATTATAAATGAGAAGAAAGATTTTTGTACCAAATGTTATCAAAATCAAACCATTTTTGAACTTCTTAATAATTCAACACCCCCTAAAAGTACTTAAACATTTGAATATCAAAAAACCCTTTCTTAGCGAGTGTTTACATTCTAAACTGATTGTCCGTGCAAAATTTCCAATTTTTGTGTCAATTGGTTCGGGATATTATTACCTCGGATGGACCAGGGCGTAAACTCCTTGAGGGACAAAATCACAGTTTATTTCTAGTAATTCAAGGACTGCCATCATAGTGGAAATTAACCTCAATTAAAAATAATACTATGAAATAGATAATGTACGTTGACAGCTGTTCTGTTATCGTCCTAGCAACGCTTGCTGCCTAGGCTTTCCTGCTCTAACCAACTAAAACTTTAGACCCCTCTAAAAGTACTTAAAAATTCGAATACCATAAAATCCTTTCTTAGCGAGTGCCTACGTTATATAGGGAGTGTCCATGCAAAATTTCAAAATTTTCTGTCGATCGGTTTGGGCTGGGCGATGATAGGCCAGTGAGTGAGTGAGTGGTATTTGACAAATATATAGTAGATATGAAGTTCACTTTCCTCTTACCAAATATTGATATGATTTTACAATAAGACCATTAACATCGCAATAAACCTGTTGTATTGTTGTCCCAATCTTACCCCATTAAGTGGGGTAAGATTGGGACAGTACTCTTTTTCCCTTAGAAACACAGGAAAATTCATCTGTCCCAATGTTAAACAAAAGCATTTTATTTCAGATATCAGACAGAGTATAATAATGTTATTAAAAGGAGTTTAAGCATTACGTTTCATGATAATTATGTAAATTAGAGTTAAGATTTTGAAAACAAAAATTGGTCTAATTTTAAATTAATGGTTTCAGTTAATGGTTAGTTTCATAATTAACTTATTTGATTGTTGGCAAACAAATTTCAAATGTCTTTGTATGCTAGCATATTAGGCAAGTCCTTTCACGTTGAAAATTTCCCGTCGGCCAATTTTTTCTGGCTGGTCAATGTTTTGTACAATTTTGTCCTTGGAATAATATACTTGGTCGGGTTTTGCTGGCCATTTCCAGTTTAAGCCGTATTTCTCCATTGCAGTTACAAGAACTTTGTCACTGTTTTTTATTTGTATGATCCGACCTGGGTGATATTCATCCGCATAGCTAACCAGTACATAGTCCTCCACCATCAGGTTCTGGAGGAGACTTGAATTTTGGGTGCTTGGCTTTGGTGCAGCAAACTGCTCCTCTAAGTCACTGAATGTTTCGCCGTCTTCTGAGTCTTTTAATGAAAATGTAGCACTCATATAATCACTGCTGCAATCCCTTCTACGTTTTTTCTGGCGTTGTGCTCGCTGGTGGGCTCACACATCTTTTGAAGTATCTTTTTAACACGATCTATCGATTTTTCTTAATCGATCTACCTGTTGTCAAGTATTCAAATCGACTTATTTAGGTCGATTCGTAGTAGGTATGGGCGATTCTTGAATCGTGTATCGATTCTGTAGGTAATTGTAGGTAATCATGAAGTGATCCATATCGAAGATCGATCTAAATCGGAGACAAATTCATATTGTAGATCGTTGATGATACAAAGGTAGTAATTGTCAGGGATCGGTCCTTGCTTCTTAATAAAACTACATTTTACAAGTGAAAACTCCGCCAGTGGGTGTAGTGTTGCTACCACTAGTGTTGGTAGGTGAACCACTGCCAGTCCCAAGCCTGGATAAAGGAGGAGGGTTGAGCGTAAGGGATGGGCGACCTCACCTCTATAAAAAAAAAGGGTAGTCCAGAACCTGCCGGAAGGAAAAGGAAATCGGAGATTTAAAAGAATGGTGAAGGTTAAAAATACAAATTTAGTCCCCGGAGGGACCCATTCGGATACGGGGGGCCCCCCCCCCATAGTCCTGAAGAAGGCTTGCATATCAAGCCGAAACGTTGGCAAAAATAAACTCATTTTCTCAATAAAATGTAGTTTCATTCAATCTCATGACTCAACTCCGATGATCAACACTTTTAGTTTATTTATTTTTATTGTATTTATATAATAGGGCGTCAAAGGACAGTTTTTAAATCAATGTGCATCTGCCTTTTTTATACTCCAAAAATAAAAGGAATAATTAACAGGATGTAAATGAGAATTGAACAAAAAGTATCCCAAAAGGGTTCAAAAATATTCAAAGCTCTAACTGCCATGAGATACTGAAATCACTTATAGAGATTAAACAAGAGTTTTCTCTGGGAAGAAAGTCTAAAGAACAACATTTAACAAGCAGAGACAGATATAAATATAATATGTTTTTAATTTATACCGGAGGCCCGGTAGCCGTGAGCTCTTAACACTCCGTGCCAAAGGTCGTGGGTTCGATTCCCACTAGGGGTGGTGGCTTTTCTTTCGAAAAAAGAAAAGGCATCACCCCTATCCTGGCTAGAAAAGGGTGGTAACCTATAGATAACCCGTCCTAAAATTCGTAGTTAATAATAAATGGACATTAAAAATTAAATAAAAAATTAAATAATTCATAGTTCAAAACCCTAGTAATATTGGAAAACACCACAACGGTGCTGCCATCTGTTATCTCATTGACAGATATACACCAAGGTAAGCTTCTATCAGGAATCACAAGACTATCATCGTAATACAGATATTTCTTGGATCAAATAAATTAGTTGAATGTACAATTAATTTAAGTCCATAAATGTGTTATTCAAAAAAAGAGAATTTGCGAGAATATAAGAAGTATTTATTATATGAATATATTTCATATACATAAAGAAAAAGTTACCCCAAATGTCCTATTACAAACGGTAGAACTGTAGGGATAAGGAAATGTAATATTTCCCAAACAGAAGTTTGCACATGCACAATTGAACTTCTCTATCTATCTGAAACGGTTAATGCTCGTGTCAGTCCTTCTCTGTCTATAAGTTAAGTTTTCTGTGTACAATGTTTCCTCGTTGTCCACTCCACTCCAAAAATGATAGCTCTGTTTTTACCATTCTTGTGGGAATCTAGTTACTTCAGAAGACTGATAAAAAAATGGTCATACCTCTTGTATGGTTTAGCCTTGTTTCCTATTGCAGTAGGTGGATCTCTCAAAGCAAAACTCTTCGCATGATGTCCCAGATGCAGAGCCTTGAAGTTGAAAACATTCCTCGCTTCTTTAGGATAGCTTGCATAGAACCTAGCCCATGAAGTGTACGCTGAAACATTCACATCAATATTAAATATTATTAAATTTTAACGTCCATTTATTATTAACTATGAATTTAAAGACGGGTTGCCTATAGTTTACCTAACTTTTCAAGCCAGGATAGGTCTGATGCCTTTTCTTTTTTCTAAAGAATCGCCACCACCCCTAGTGGGAATCAAACCCACGACCCTTTTGGAGTGTTAGGACCTCCAATATTAAATATATTAATATTAAATAATATGTAATATTTAAATATATTAATATTAAATATTATTATATGCCAACATAATTTGCATGATTTCTTGAGTCTCAATAGGACAGGGGTGTAGCCAAACTTGGAGACATTAATCATTACATTAAATTTTGAGGTATTAGATTTAAAGAACTGGTTGCAACCATATCATAACTAATCTGATTGTCAATTGAAAGAACTAGGCTCTGCTAGTATGTTCAACAATTCAACTCAGGCTGTAGCCAGGTTCCAACAGTTCCAGACTCCTACATTGTATAAATCCTGCTTCAAGTAATTTCCTATCTGAGCCTGTGCCTCCTCTCCTTCTAGTTTCTCCCAGTTAACCACACATTTTTTTTTTAATACTTTCAGGACCGACGGCTTCGAAAACAATTTCCATCAGGGCCCAAGTAGTCTTTTTGTATAGTTATTCAGGCAAACATATAAAATATATATATATATATATATATATATATATATATATATATATATAAGAAAAGAAACTTTTTAAATTATGTACTTTTAGTGAATTAATTACAATTAGTTAAGTGTCCAATACACGACAGCAGGCCCGCTGAAGGAATTTTTCTGGCGAATTCAGTAACATACGATATCAGACCTGTAAACCTACCCGGGAATACGTAATGAGGTCCCAAACCAAATACGAAGGCTATAGGACAAGGCCCGGAGTAGCGGGATAGAGAGATAGACAAGCTATCTGCTGACGTATATGCCACGACGCTGGACCCGCAGAACACATCTCTCGGACGCATATGCCACGCTGCTGTTATTGCTCTCCATCATTTCACCTCCCAGGTACTTAAATAACAGACTGCTAGGGAACTTGAACCCTCCCAATTGAACTGGCTCTCACTTCATCGAGGTCGACCTGGATGATTTCATGTACTTAGTTTATTCTCTATTTATTTGGATACCAAATATCTTTTTAGCCCAAGGGAACTCCTTAAAAGCCCCAGCCAATGCTACACCCTTTTCCAAATTTCAAATATTCCCTTTTAAACTCTTCTTCTATTTTGTTATGTGCCAACTTTGGACAAAATGAGGAGGCAATTCTTTTTTAAAAAGGACTTTATGAGTCCTAACTTAGAAGAGTTGATTGCAAATAAAATTCCACAATTCAACATTTGAGACAAAGCCAAAATAAATTTATTCTAGACAAATGCAAATTGATATTTATTTCAGTCTTTAAAATCAATAAATAATTGTGATACAGCCAACAAAGCATATTTGAAAAACTGAGAAATGTTAAAAAGTCCGTCACACAGGAGCTGCATAACTAAGCATTTTCCTCAGAATTTTGGTTGTGTAGACTGGTTTCCAGAACAATTTGCTTAAAATATCCTACATAAATAAAATAAAAACATGAATAGTTCTCTTTTAAATTTGTAATGAGTAATTGTTCAATTATTAATTTTCTTCCAGAGTTATGTTTACACATGGTACCTACAACACTACTAAATAAATACTAAAAACTTCATATTTTCGTCTTTTGATCTCACGCAGGAACAGGATACAGTCCCTCTAGTGGGAGATAGCGCTCCTTGCGGCGGCCTTGCGAACCCACGTCTGCCGGGCTATTCTATTGAAATATATACAGAGTAAACCCCCCTTTTCGATTGACCAATTTAGCTCAGTTTTACAACACTATTTACCCATGAGTTACCAATGACGTATACCGCGTTTCGTTACAATACAGCAGAGATTACGACCGGTATGAGTATATTAGTAATTTCGGTCCGGAGTAATCCCCCCCTCCTAATGAACCGATTTAGTTTATTTTTACAACACATTTGTACCTGTAGATTACCACTACAAATACCGAGTTTTGTCGAAATATAAAAAAAATCACGGCTGGTAGTGGCGAATTGGTATTGTGGATCCAAAGTAACCCCCCCCCCCTTCTAATGAACCGATTTAGTTTATTTTTACATCTCACATTTCTCTCTAGATCACCACTACGAATACCAAGTTTCGTCGAAATATAACAAAAATCACGGCTGGTAGTGGCAAATTGGTATTGTGGGTCCGAAGTAAACCCCCCCCCCTTCTAATGAACCGATTTAGTTTATTTTTACATCTCACTTTTCTCTCTAGATTACGACTACGAATACCAAACCAAGTAACGTTGAAATATAACCAATATTACGGCTGGCATGGTCAAATTAGTGTTTTGGGTTCGGGGTAAACCCCCTCTTTCGGTGGACCGATTTTGGTGGTTAACGAACTCGATCAATCGTTTGCTGATTGAGTGCTATATACCACGTTTCGTGAAGAAAAAACAAAAACTCTGGCCGCAATCGTGTTAACAGACACACACACACACACACATATATATATATATATATATATATATATATATATATATGTTGTTTTTTAAGCTTTATCTCTCTCTCTCTCTCTATATATATATATATATATATATATATATATATATATATATAGAGAGAGAGAGAGAGAGAGAGAGAGAGAGAGAGAGAGAGAAATTTTAACGGGGGTCATTTTCGGTGTCTACTAGGTAGGATCGATAAAGATTTGAAGAAATTTTTCAAAAATTCCGTCATGAGTGCAACCTCAATAGCTACTTTCCTTCGGAGGAAAATGCTAAAAGAAAATGCTTACCCTTGCAAGCTAAGTCATGCAAACCACTTTGTTCTGTAACAGCATCTTCAAAAGAATGCTGCAATGCTGTTGCTAAACCTTCCAAGCCACCACCAAAACGCTGAAACATTAAAATATAACTATTATAAATGTAAGATAAAGTATACAGTGATGTTATATTGATAGGAGAACTGGGCTGGTGACGGGATGTTTTAACTGGAGATGGTGAATTCCACCCAGTATGATCAATAGTGTTTTAATAATATCTGATGACAGTTTATTCCATCCTGTATAGTATAGAGACATTAACCTTTGAGCAGGCGTGCAGGGGGTCTGAGTACCCGAGGCTCCGTTTGCTGGATGTGAAAACACCTAGATGCGATGGTGATCCAAGAAGTTCATTCTCCAAACCCTACCCCAACTCATCTTATCACCCTTCCTGCCCCTTACTCAGGAACCCTTAGTGTTGTCCCTTATTTATTTTTATTTTTTTTTTTATTTTTTTTTTTTTTTACGGCGCATCTACATCTAGGTCATTAGCGCCGATGTCCCTTATTGCGAGCAAAACAGTAGTGGGGCATTCTCTACCTCGTGCACCTACTCGTGTTTATCTACAGAATAATAATGTCTCTATGAGTTTTTAATGTAGAAGGAAGTTTCAAGGGATTTTTTTTTTTTTATCAATGATTTATAAAATTATATTTATATTAATTAAACATATTTTAAAAAATAAACATATTTTTATGTCCACATCTTTAAAAAAGTATATAAAACAAAGAAACATTACTACAATTTACATAAATATTTATTAGTATCTGATATTAAGAAATTTTAATGCATACATAAAATAAAAACACCATTAATCATAATCAAACATATCTGGGGTATTCTAAGACCCATGCACCTACTCACGTTACAAAGAGACATGCCTACTGGTAGGTTAAATAAAACCTGTTGAAGGTGTATTTTGTCCAATAAGGGAATAAAATTAAAATACATTTATAATTAAGACAACATAATTACCCTGTTATCACTGCATGCTTCGATTTGTTCCAAACTTCCAAAGTAGCTATGTACTTCGACTTCTTTCAATCTGAAATAAAAACATGAACATTGAAGTGATAATAATGGAAGACAACGGAAGCTATTTAAACAGTTTGGTCCAACACGTACAACTTTAGCAATTCTAACAACTCGAATCTTAGCAATTCTAGGTAATTAATGTAGTTAAATACCTGACTTTTTTATCTGCTAGCCATTGGAGGAACTGAGTCTCCGATGGAGCTAGGAATAGAAGAGCATTCCCTTCTGTTCCTAGTCGAGCAGTTCGTCCAACCCTAAAACAAAACAATGACAGAACACCAATGAGATTTTACTTTAAGCTAATGAACTACCATCATGTACCAACCAGCTGTAATGCTGGTGGTTTAACATGGACATTTCTTGTCCTACTCGCAGGAACTGCGTCATCTTAGCACAGTTCCGTTCATATCTCTATTGCAATTAGTAAAGGAAAAGAAGCAGTTATTGGTAAGATTTGATCTTTCGTTAAAAATATAAAAACAAATATCAAAGAGAAGGAAGTTTAAAGCGCCACAACAGGAAAGGGCCCCGCAATCTCAATGTTCACTCTAGGAATAAACTATTACCTATAAGTTTCTCATTTTCTTGCCTTCTTTTACTAAAATATTAATTTTACTGATAAATGCAATTTAAAACGAAAAACCGAGTTAGCATGAATGTCTTCAGCAGAACTTAAGACTCCTATTGGGTTCCTATAGATTATAACTATAAAAGTGACATATAGATAAGCCATCGTTCTCCAATGCTTGTGTGGAGCCATCTTTTAGTCTACAATACTTATATTTACTTCAATCTTATTTTATTGGAAATTTTAATTCCCTGTTTTAGTTATAAGGAAAAAAAATGAACCAAAAACCTAGTGAATAAGTGGTTTAAACCAAACAAAGAATGAGAGAAAGAAGATTTGTAACGCTATCATGCTTACCTATGGACATATTCTTCTGGATTTACAGGAGCTGTGTATTGTACAATCCAATCAACATGAGGCAAGTCTAGTCCTCGAGCACCAACATCCTGAAAAATCGACAATATTATAAATAAATGACCGTTTACTCAACAAAATCAGAGGAAAATAAATCTCAACTTCTACAGCAAGCTTAAGTAAAGTTTTTATAGGGATTAAGACGTGGAGAATCGAATTAAATCATTTTCAATGTGATATCTTTAACTGTGTTCTTGAAAAGGAAAAGAAACTACAAGTTTTGTTTTGAGTATTCAAAAATGACATGTGATAATAAATTAGTGTTAAAATTTAAATAAATTATAAAATGAAGTAATAGTGATATTCATGACAGGAGCAATCAACCTTACAATTCAATTAATGCTATTACCATTAAAATTACATGTAATTCTAACAGCAATTGCTTAGTATCAAGACGTAATACAAATTGGGAGCTTCCGTCACAATTAAAATAATTGAACGTAGTAATTACAATTACCTACAAACATTACAGTAATTCAATTAAAGCACAATTATCTAGAGATGAATATATACTAATTTTGTTTGTAATTTATCAAAAATTGATTAAATAAGACATTTACTTATTTGTATTTAATAAATATTTTCAGATTTTTCGGAGTTTGTCATAATTAACTATAAGTAAAAAAAAAAATCACTCATATAATAACTTTATTATTCTAAAATGGTACTAACAGTGCTGAGTAGGACTCCGAACCTAGTCGCCCTGAACGCCTTGAAGACTTCAGTCCGATCAGATTGAGTCATGTTCCCGTGGAGTTTGAAGAATTCAACATCTGGATCCATAACTCGAGGCAATAATTCTGTGAAGAAATCGACCATGTCTTGAGTAGCAACGAATATTAGAACTTTACTCGACCCTTCTACCTGTAGAAAAAAACTATCAATTAAATTGAATTTAAAACAAAGAAACTGCATCATTTAATATATTACAAGTATGATTATAACTTTGTTGTGCAGTTTTATATATTTTTTATTTTTGCCGTTTGGAGGTCGATCTGGAGCGGAAGAAACAACTTGAGTCAGAATGAACCTAAGTCAGTGTGAAGGAGAAGAACACCAACAAGTATAGAGCCGTTTGGAGGTCGATCTGGAGCGGAAGGAACATCTTGAGTCAGAATGAACCTAAGTCAGTGTGAAGGAGAAGAACACCAACAAGTATAGAGCCGTTTGGAGGTCGATCTGGAGCGGAAGAAACATCTTGAGTCAGAATGAACCTAAGTCAGTGTGAAGGAGAAGAACACCAACAAGTATAGAGCCGTTTGGAGGTCGATCTGGAGCGGAAGAAACATCTTGAGTCAGAATGAACCTAAGTCAGTGTGAAGGAGAAGAACACCAACAAGTATAGAGCCGTTTGGAGGTCGATCTGGAGCGGAAGAAACATCTTGAGTCAGAATGAACCTAAGTCAGTGTGAAGGAGAAGATTTTTTTTTTTTTTAAATTTATTTATTTCCTGTTTTTTGTTTATTCATTTACTGATTTTTTTTTATATTTGTTTATTGTTTTATTTATTTATTGTGGATCTACTAAAATAATTATTGGCAGAGTTGTTGTGTTTTTTAGTCTTGACGTTCTGCCTTTATTTAACTACCATTATTTAAGCATAAATATGCTTTAGCGGTGACTAAACTGGAAAAAAAACGATACAAAAAAAGTGTCTGCTGGCGTTCGAGCATGCGCAGTGGCCATGTAAGAAAAAGAAGACTGTATGTGTCTCAAAAAAGTGTCCGCTGGTGTTTGCGCATGTGCAGTGGCATGGCCATGTACAAAAAAGAAGACTTTATGTGCCACAAAAAAGTGCCTGCTGGAGTTCGCGCATGCGGAGCGGCGTTTGCACATGGGCAGTGGCCATGTACGAAAAAGAAGACTATATGTTATACAGTACATTACATAGGTTTGCCTGGTGGACCTATAACATATTTATGTTCCTGAACATTCTGTGTTTTCTAAGCATTGCTCAATATATTTATTTCTGCTGAGAGAAATGTGATTCTTATAAGAAATAAAACTTTATTCATTCAAATTCAGCAACAAAATAATTTCTTAATTCCTGAGAAATACAATTTATTTCTACAAAAATTAAATACATCAACATTTACATTACCTGGCAAATATGTATGAGAAAAGAGGAAAGTGTGACGAGCCGTAATTTAGGAGAAGCAATAACGTACAACTGCTCAAGGGAATCTGGAACAACGAGTGCTTCATCTTTCACGTCGGCAGCATCAATTCTCTTTGGCGAGTCAAGAGCTAAGCCTGCGAGTCGTTCTACACCAGGGCTCAGAGTCGCAGAAAGCAGAACTGTCTGGCGGGCTTTTACGTTACTTTTTTGCTCAATAATTTCTACAATACTAAACAGAAATTACAATATTAAATTACAAAAAAAAATAATTAAATTAACAAATTAGCAGTATTTAATTTAATATTTAAGATTCATATTTTAGGATGCTTTAGGTTTTATAGCTAATGAATAGAATGCAGATTAACAAAAGACCTTTTAACAGAAGTTTTATTAATCCATTCTCGACTGATAGTGACTTTTGTTAAAAGGCCATTTCTTTCGCTTCTGGAGTGAACTCCACCGTGACAGCGTTTTGCGATATCTAGCGATACATTTGTAAGGTCCAGTCACTCTTGTATCCGCTAGAGCTCATAAAAATGCAGTTTGAGCCTATTGAATAGGAGAGCACTCTGCTATTCGGTGTCTTTGCATAGTTCGGGTCCCTCTGAAGGGCCTTATTTGTGTTTTATCATTTCATGCTTCGATAGAAATCCTTAGATATGATACCAATGACGTGATATTTGACTCGATATTATTTTAAAAAATTAAAAAAGAATTTAAAACAATTGTTAAAAAAATTAAAAAAACATTTATAAGCCTGCCTTTGACTGGCCCGAAGCCCAGAATGTAACCGTGAGTGTATTAGGAGAAATAAGAAGAGATGGGCGATTGAGGCTCTTTTTACAAAAATCCTATTGATGTTTTCTTAGCCGAATCCCAACTATACCGTGATTTCTTACTACCTACACCTCAATGAGAAGCAGATGTTAGCCATCAAGTTGACAAGAAGTCAACGGGATGGTTGGGATTCGGCCTAGAGGAAACATTAGATTGCTTATCTGCTTCTCATTAATCAATAGTTTGAATGATAAATAAGATTATTTTCAGAATCCTTCTTGAGGAGTACTGATCGAAACGGTAGTAAGCCACAGCAGCATAGATTAGTAGAAGTGGAGCTACATCAGTTTGACATAAGTGCGTGAGTACACCAGCTCACCAGTGGTAATTAGAGACATAATATAAACCAATGCGATTTCAGGTAATAACTCAATGTTTGCTTTATGGAATGAACCTCCCAAGCATATTTCCCTACGATACGAAGGGAGGGAAAATGCCAACGTACAAGGCTTTATAAAAACCTAAAGGATAATGTAATCTGATAATTACCTTCCTACATCCTTCTCGTAACCCATGTCTAGGAGCATGTCCCCTTCATCCAGGATCAACCATAACACTTGCGACAAATCCAGGGTGCTTGTGTGCTGAGCATGATCCAAGATTCTACCAGGAGTTCCTAATGGTACATTTAGAATAAACTAATTATCACATAAATACAATTTTTTATAATATTTTAAAAAAAGAAAAATTAAAATATTTTTTTAAACGGAGGTTTACTCCAGAAACAAACTAATAATACGCTCCTAACAAAAAATTGTGTTGCATTCCAGCAAAACTCGGCATACCTTGTGAGGATCTGAAGAGGAAGATTTGATGTAAATGAAATATATAGGTCTATTAGGAATTATTTTAAACAACAAAATTATTAATTTGTTTGTACTGACCATTATCTCCCTCCATAGGGAGGAAACCTCCTTATGAGGTTCACCTTATGAAGCAACCCGGAAATGCTGAGTAGAAAATTTTAAGTTTTAGAAACCTCTCTAGATCTCGAAAATAACGGTGGTTCAAATTTGTTTGTGTGTGTGTGTGTGTATTTATTTATTAATGTTTTTGCAATATATGCGACAAAACATATAGAGAACAATGATAGATTGGTATCTTTGTGGTAATACGTCCAGTAGAGTTATTATATATTATATTATTTACAGTTAAAGTATTCTTATGCCAAGCTGGTTTCATTGTTGAATGTCTCAGTTCAAATAGTCAGATGTCAAGTAGAGATAACTACTTATATATTTATTTATATATATATGTATATATATGTATATATATATTGTAATGATATATTACATTCTTGAAAATATTTTTAAATTCAAATAACCATCGATATTTTGAAAAGCCCGCGCAAATCACAAACCATATGTACAAATAACATCGTATTATATACGATCAAAATTAATAATGTTTTTGGACAATACTGGTATACAATATATCCATATTAAATTTACATCCAGATAACAATAAATTAATTATTTGTATTGCAAAAAACATAATTGTTATCTTTATATATAATCCAACAAACTGCGGAAGTTAGAAAGAAAGAAGCCAAACTTTCCCGCTCGAACGGAGCGTCTCTCGCATTCTATTCTCAGCGTTGGACGAAGGCAGAGCTCTCCTTCAAGGAATACGGAGCGTATTGAAGTTTGTTGGAAGCGGATTGATTTAGAGGTAAGAATTGTTTTTTTTTTTGTACTGTCAATTATTTTATTATTATTTGTGTGTGATTTAATGTTGTGTGTATCTCAGAATTGTCTGGAGATAAACGTTAGATAGTTCATTCACTCGGAACCTTGATCCATGAGATTAAGTTAAATTAATATAATAAAACTAATTAAAATTTCTGTATTTCTTATTGTAAAAATTAATCATTACATTTATTGGCGACCCAACGTGGCGCAATCTTTTTATAAAAATAATCATTACATTAAATGGCGCCCAACGTAGACGGCCGAGTGAATTAAAATTAAAAGCGGTAAATAAATATTGAAAATAAAACTTAAAAGTAATTTTTTTTTTTTAAATAAAAATGTCTGACGTAAATATTGAACAATTTCAAAATAACGGTGAAGAAAATAATGTAGAATCACCGGAATACGTATTTTTTACGCCAGGAGAAATAAATATTATAGTCGAAACACGTGAAAACGAATTGCAGGAGGATGATGCAATAGCATTCAGAGAATCGACGGCGGGTTCCTTAGGAACGGAAATTATATCCAATGACCGTATTTCCGAAAGGGATAATGAGATGCATCCTCAAGGCCTAGAACATTTGATGAGGCTATTATTGGAACAAAATAAAGAACTAAATCAAAATATGGTTGAGCTAAATAAAAATAATAAAATATTGGAAAATAAAATTGATAAAAATAATAAAATATTGGAAAATAAAATTGATAAAAATAATAAAATATTGGAAAATAAAATTGATAAAAATAATAAAATATTGGAAAATAAAATTGATAAAAATAATAAAATATTGGAAAATAAAATAGATGCAAATAAAATAGAACAAAATAAAAAATTGGACGATTTATGTGCGTATTTAAATAATATGGGTGAAAGTCAAAATAAAGAGACAATAGAATTGGAAAAATCGAATAATAACCTTTTTAATAAAAATAATAGAAGTGGTAAAGAAATTATTGAGATTAATGAAAA
This sequence comes from Gonocerus acuteangulatus, assembly GCA_946811695.1. Taxonomy (NCBI): domain Eukaryota; kingdom Metazoa; phylum Arthropoda; class Insecta; order Hemiptera; family Coreidae; genus Gonocerus; species Gonocerus acuteangulatus. The sequence goes on along the minus strand of OX328124.1, from coordinate 130,213,971 downwards.
TAATAATGAAAATTTAATTAAAAATACCGGAAATGACGATACATTAATAAATAATGACCATTTAAATGAAACTATAAAATACAGTTTAAATATTAATGATAGTAGTAATGACCAAATATTAGAAGATAAAATATTGATTGAAGATAAAAATGACTATAATTGTTTAATAAATGAAGATAATACAATTCAAGAAAAAATATTAACTGAATTAAATAATGATAATGAGGGTACAAATGAAATAATTAATAATAAGCTAATAAATGATAATTTCAAAAATAAAATAAGTACAAAATTTATAAACAAAATGATGAAACAAAAGAAAATTGAAAAATTATCTGATAACTATAAATTCAAAATAAATGAAAAGAGTTATAATAAAAGAAGTGGAAATATACCAATGAAGAAACTGAATAGAACTATTAATAATAATAATAATTTAAAGATTTTGAATGTCAAATTTGGAAATAAAATAAAAATTCTTTATAAATATAAAAGACAACTTGGAATAGAAAAAATTTCAAAGCTAAATCGGCCTCCAAGGAAAAGAATAAAACACTTTTATAGAAAGAAATTGGACAACTGCAAAATAAAGTATTAAGGACCAGGCATAAATTCAAGGCAATTGTTAAACTTAGTTTTAGATTACTGTGTTTGTATAAAATAAGTATTAGTTTAGCATTTTTGAATAAAATAAGATTTATTTTAGTATTAAATCAAACTGATAAAAAATATAATTAAAAATTAATATAAATGTTGAAATCACATTAGTTTAGGATAAGAAAATTTTGATATTATGTGAAATTAATAAATTTAATAATAATGTTTTTTGTATATTAAAATAAACTTATTTCAATAAAGATCATTAGTTTAGCCTAAAATAAATTTGATAATTATAAAAATAATTTAAAATAAGTATATTAATAAAATACTATATTCATATAATCAAAATGAATAAAAATTATGTAACGAAATAAGTTATTGAAAATTTGAATAAAAAACAGGCTTACCAATCTAATTAATATTTCTGTATATCAAATTAAAAAATTCAATTTTAAATTTATTTTTTATACCGGACTAAAAACATTTTTTTTATTATTTTTTTTTTTAGACAGGAGTGCAAATGTAATGATATATTACATTCTTGAAAATATTTTTAAATTCAAATAACCATCGATATTTTGAAAAGCCCGCGCAAATCACAAACCATATGTACAAATAACATCGTATTATATACGATCAAAATTAATAATGTTTTTGGACAATACTGGTATACAATATATCCATATTAAATTTACATCCAGATAACAATAAATTAATTATTTGTATTGCAAAAAACATAATTGTTATCTTTATAAATAATCCAACAAACTGCGGAAGTTAGAAAGAAAGAAGCCAAACTTTCCCGCTCGAACGGAGCGTCTCTCGCATTCTATTCTCAGCGTTGGACGAAGGCAGAGCTCTCCTTCAAGGAATACGGAGCGTATTGAAGTTTGTTGGAAGCGGATTGATTTAGAGGTAAGAATTGTTTTTTTTTTTGTAGTGTCAATTATTTTATTATTATTTGTGTGTGATTTAATGTTGTGTGTATCTCAGAATTGTCTGGAGATAAACGTTAGATAGTTCATTCACTCGGAACCTTGATCCATGAGATTAAGTTAAATTAATATAATAAAACTAATTAAAATTTCTGTATTTCTTATTGTAAAAATTAATCATTACATTTATTGGCGACCCAACGTGGCGCAATCTTTTTATAAAAATAATCAGTACAATATATATATATGTATATATATATATATATATATATATATATATATATATAGAGGGGAAGGTGTTGTACCTTTGACCACTTTGCAAAATTTAATTTTTTTTAGCTTGAATATTAAGGCTAAATTCATTTTTTTTATTTCATTGTAATTAGCATTCTACTGCTTATCATATTTAATTTTTTCAAGGTTCTAGCTTTATATTTAATATTTTTTATTAATTTTTTAAAAAATAATCTTATAGTGGTCACAGGTACAACATGTAGGTGTACCTTTGACCATGGGGTGTTGTACCTCTGACCACGTAAAAACAACACAGCAAAGCAGAAAAATCATTGTATTTAGTAATATTGTAATTAATTGAAAGTTTAATAAATACAGGACATGGGTGTAAGAATAATGAAAAGCTATTATCGATATTATGTTATGCTTAATATGCTGAAAAATCCAGTCCAATCGATAAACATTTTAACTGTCAAGCAGATCCACTAGCAATAGTAGGGTATGGAAGTTAGCCAAAATGTCTTCAACATCAATATCATACAAATTTTAATTTTCTCTCGTAAACTTTCTCGAAAAGTTTGGTTTTTCAAATATTGGATCTTAAACATTGGACATTTAATGCCACAGATCTCTGCGACTAAATATGTAATAGTCTTTTTACTTTAATTTTTAACGGGTATAAAATTATAAGGGGTTTATTCTTATGTGGTGTCTTATGTTTAGGGTGGTGTTTTAGTTTTTTTTTAGCTTCAATAATTAGCTTTTCAGGAATATCTGTCAGGATACGAGATTTCTCTCTAGGCCAGCCCTTATTTGACATTTTCCTTCCCTACGCTTTTGGATGAGGCCTTTCAACTTCAAGAGGAACGATAAGGGGCGATAGGTTTGAACTGCTACACTCAGGATTGATAAAGTCAATTTGAGCTTATATAATTTATTATGTTTTAAATTCTTTGAACAATTGAAGCAACAAATATTAATTATTTTTTAAAACGTTGTAGCAGTAGAACATAAAAGTTAAATTATGAAGAAATCTCTCAGGAGAATTGACCTGGTCAAAGGAACAACAACTAGTCGTGGTCAAAGGAACAACAACTAGTCGTGGTCAAAGGAACAACAACTAGTCGTGGTCAAAGGAACAACAACTAGTGGTAGTACAAATTAAAAAAGTCCGTCACGCAGGAGCTGCATAACTAAGCACTTTCCTCAGAATTTGGGTAGTGTAGACTGCTTTCCAGAACAATTTGCTTAAAATATCCTACATAAATAGAATAAAAACGTGAATAGTTCTCATTTTGTAATGAGTAACTGATCAATTATTAATTTGCTTCCAGAGTTATGTTTACACATGGTACCTACTACACTACGTAATAAATACAAAAATCCTCATATTATCGTATTTTGATCTAACGCAGGAACAGGATACAGTCACTCTAGTGGTAGAAAGCGCTCCTTGCGGCGGCTTTGTGAACCTACGTCTGCCGGCTTTTCTATTCAAATATATTACAAATTAAACCCCCGCTTTCCGATTGACCGATTCAGCTCATTTTTACAACACTTCTTTCTCATGAGTTACCCACGGCGTATACCGCGTTTCGTTACAATACAGCAGAAATTACGACCGGTATGAGTACATTAGGAATTTGGGTCCGGAGTAAACCCCCCCTTCTAATGAACCGATTTAGTTTATTTTTACAACACATATTTACCTGTAGATTACCACTACGAATACCGAGTTTCGTCGGAATATACTAAAAATCACGGCTGGTAGTGGCGAATTGGTATTGTGGGTCCGGAGTAAACCCCCCCTCCTAATGAACCGATTTCGTTTATTTTTACAACACATATTTACCTGTGGATTAGCACTACAAATACCGAGTTTCGTCGAAATATACCAAAAATCACGGCTGGTAGTGGCGAATTGGTATTGTGGGTCCGGAGTAAACCCCCCCTTCTAATGAACCGATTTAGTTCATTTTTATATCTCACTTTTCTCTCTATATTAATACTACGAATACCAAGTTTCGTTGAAATATAACAAATATTACGGCTGACATAGTCAAATAAGTGTTTTGGGTTCGGGGTAAACCCCCCCTTCCGGTGGACCGACTTTGGTGGTTAACGAACTCGTTCAATCGTTTGCTAATTGAATGCTATATACCAAGTTTCGTGACGAAAAAACAAAAACTCTGGCCGCTATCGTGTTAACAGACACATATATATATATGCATATATATATATATATATATATAGATATATATAAATTTTAACGGGGGTCATTTTCGGTGTCTACTAGGTAGGATCGATAAAGATTTGAAGAAATTTTTCAAAAATTCCGTCATAAGTCCAACCTCAATAGCTACTTTCCTTCGGAGGAAAGTGCTAAAAGCATGCTAAAAATTTTAGGGTTAAGATAAATCAATTTCAGAAACTACACCATATTTCTTACAGTAATAGCTACTTTGTCAAATGATTTCCATCTAAAAATAAATAATACAAAAAATATTATGAGGCAAAACGTCATCAATAAACAACTTACATTTTTATGATAGAAATGGATAAGTATTTTTTGCAAGACTCCTCTTTTACTTAAACAATCCAAAGTAGGTTACACAAGCCCTCTAGTGAAGGAGCTAAACACTAATTACACCAAAAGTTATAAAATGTTGCTACATGCCACCACAGCCTCGGTGGTCAAAGGTACAATACGGTCAGAGGTACAACACCTTCCCCTATATATATATATATATATATATATATATATTTGTCTGTTCGCTCAAAAATGGTCCGCTTTTGATGAAATTTGGTACAAAAACTTTTGTCTCATTTGAAAGGTCAACTTCGTTAACTAGCAGAATCTGTCCACCAGAACAAGTTTTTGGAGCAAAAATCATGTGAAAAAAATCGTAGGTAACTATTATGTTTTCGAGTTCATATGATTGCTGGTACTCGTTAATAGGTTACTTAACATAAGAAAATGAATGAAACCATTTTAAAGCTATACCTGTAATCGTTTTTGAGACAAGTGGGGAAAAATGTTTAAAAAATAATACAGCTACTTTTTCAAACTAATTTTCAGTTTGAGAATTCAGAAAGCTTACTAAATTCTTTACAAAAACGCTTCTAATTTAATTTTTGTTGGGTCGGTGTCAATTGGAGAAATAAGTAATTAAAATTTTGAAATTGTTAGTTTTGTTCTTTTTGACAGGGTTTTGTCTCTATTTACTCAGCTTTTTATTTTTATTTTTTTTTTTTTTTTTTTGTAATAACATTAAAATGAACATTTTAGTAAAACATGATAAGAAAGGTCAATCCCTACCACTAACTGCTTCTATTCCTTTACTAATGGCACTAGGGATATGAACGGAACAGCCCTAAGATGGTAACATTTAAAGGCATTAATAATTAAAAAGTATTTGTAAAATGAATCAAGAACAATTACCTATTAATATATTAACTCCTTTTCTCAGCCGGGCCTTCTCCGATTTCCGCTTTTCTCCGCCAACAAGAATTCCAGGCACTATTCTTGCAAATGCCTGAGTACAGAAAATAATAATTAAACACAAAATGAAGAATATATCTACAAGTTTACAAAATGAAAATGAAAATGAGGGAGAATGAAGGCAAAATATATGCCTCACATATCTCAAATACATCTAATAGCATCAAAGAACATTTGTTAACATGAAGAAGAATCGAAATGCAAGTTTATGTGACCAAAATAGCAAAACCCAGGACTTTTCATTTGATATTATGTTCATCCTTGGATTCTGGAAACTCATAGAGCTTAAGATTAATTTGGCAAATAATCTCTACAAACCCAGAAAAATATAAAGTTTATAAACCTGAAATATATATTTAAAAAGTCGTTTATACAGGAGCTGCATTACTAAGCATATTTTCTCCCAGCAAGGTGGTTAATATTACACAGAGACCCGGTAGCCGTGAGGGTTAAGGCGTGAGCTCTTAACACTCTGTGCCGAAGGTCGTGGGTTCGATTCCCACTAGGGGTGGTGGCTTTTCTTTAGAAAAAAAGAAAAGGCATCACCCCTATCCTGGCTAGAAAAGGGTGGTAACCTATAGATAACCCGTCCTAAAATTCTTAGTTAATAATAAATGGACGTTAAAATTTAAATAAATAAACAATATTACACAAATTTCTGAAAAATGCCTTTAATATGATATATATATATATATATATATATATATATATATATATATATATATATATATATAGAAGGAACTGCATCTTTCTCCAGTGGTAGTTCAATTATTCTGCATTTCCTGCGATATTTCCTTTCCATCTTTATCAGACTATTAGTTTTTACCTCGATGGAAGCCAAGGGAATGCCAGTTTTCTTTATTTCAGCTGCTTATATGCTGCTAGCCCGCTGAATCTAAGACTGGCAGCTTATGAGCAGCCCAGATCAATAAAAATCCTTTGTCACCACCAAGGATGACACTAATGGCCTGTTGAAGCTGGAGAGGAATCCAGCAAAATCTCCCAGGAAGAAGTAGGAGAGGAGAACTAGCACTGGAGAAAGAAGCTCTTCCATCTAAAATATGGATCCTGGTAAAGAAAAAAAAACATCATAACACACACACACATATGTAAACAAAATAAACATGAATACTTTTGCTCAATTATTAATTTTTCTGGAGTAAACCCTAACTCTAATGGATGGATTTAAATTTTACTAAACTTATTTCTCTTTAGATGGGCACAAAGTATGCCAGGATTCAATATAACAATGACTTTGGGCTTGTAAAACTTGTATATCGCTATAAAACAAAAATTGAAGGTACGATTGTTGAAGATTTAAAGAAATGTTTCAAAAATTCTTTCATGAATAGCTACATACATTCCTTAGGGCAAAAGCAAAAGAAGCAGATTCCGCTGAGGAAACAAGAATTAAGAAAACTCCCATTCAGACTGGATCGTCGGTGGCTCAGGGTGACGTCTGGGTGGCTCGTCTGGGGTTTCTTCCCCTACTCGTTCTGGCTAATTCCACACAATAGCGATACTGGCATGTAACCAAATCTACTTCCTTTAGCTCTGTGTTTAATGACCTCAAAGTGGTTGACAGCAAATTAAAAATGGAATAAAAAAAAAAGAAAACTCACCCTGACTAATTTTAAAAAGCACTCGTATGTTTGTAGTGCGAGCTCCCTAGTTGGTAGAATGATGATTGCTCGAACACCGTCTGTTCTCGAGATCTTGGGCTTCATGTTTTGGAGGGAGTGAAGAAGAGGTATAGCGTACGCTAGAGTTTTACCACTCCCAGTTTGGGATCTTACAAGGGCGTCTTTCCCAGATAGCAGCACTGGGATAGTCTCCTGCTGCACTGTAGTCATCTTTGTAATACCAAAATATTGTTCCAAGTTAGAGACCTGAAAAACAATAAATTAATAAGACAGCTTAAAGAAATCATTATTTATAATATAGAATGTGGATACTGTGCCATCCACAATAACATTCTCAGGAACATCTCAATTTTTTATTAACCTTCCAATGGTCACACTCACTGTTGGAACATGGTCAGTCACGCGGTGCACTTAGTGCACCATCGTGTTTATTTTCGTGTTATTGTGTTTTAAACGTCTATTTATTTATGTTTTTCTTTATTATTATATTAGTTATTGTATTTTAAGTCATTATTGTAGACAGATATATAAATAGAAATATATAAGCCCATTTAATCTTTTAAAACAATTTTTTTTTAATGGGAAATTTTTTCCCCATTACACTTCATTATTATAAAGTAAAAAACTATAAAATTAATCCTTACAAACTACTGCCAACTAGTACTTAACGGCGCATCTACATCTTGGTCATTAGCGCCCCAACTAGTACTTATAATGGTTCATGCTTTGGCTGGTTTTGTAATATTCTACCACACAAAATATTTTATATTTAAGATAAACTGACTCACAATATACGGGTGGATGCTGGAAACATCCTTGAATGTTCGATCAGAAAAGAGGGTTTCCGAAACAGGCTCGAAATCTTCATTGATTTGTGGAGCCACAACATCAGAGCTCTGGTTAAATAATGATGATTTCTTAGACTTTTTCTTCTCTCTAGTTACTTCAAGTCCCTCGAAATCATCAATGTCTTCATCACTTTTCTTCGGCTTCTGTTTATTCAATATTTTCTTGTCACTTTTAGCCTAACAAAAAAAAGAAGAGCTTAATTATTTTTAGAATGGCAGCTTAAATTATAATGTAGTAAAATATAAATAATAAATTGAGATATCTATATATAAAAAATGCCGTGTCTGTTTGTTTCTTATACAAATGCACACCGTTTGACCGATTTTTACCAAACTTGGCACACAGGTAGGTCTTGATCCGGGAAGTCTCGTAGGGTAGGTCAAAAACGTGCACCAGCTGTCTGTCTGTATGTTTGTTCCTTATACAAATCCACACCGTTTGACCAAACTTTGCACATAGGTAGATCTTGATCCGAGGAGTGTCGTAGGCTAAGTCAAAAACGTGTACCAGCTGTGTGTCTGTATGGTTGTTCCATATACAAATCCACACCGTTTAACCAATTTTGACCGAACTGGGCTCACAGGTTGGTCTGCATACGGAGAGTGTTGTAGGCTAAGTCAAACATGTGTACCAGCTGTGTGTCAAGTAAATATATATATTTATACATACTATAAAGAAAATTTAATATTTCACTATTTTTAATAGTCAAATTAATATCTGTTTAGTGCATTTAATTATGTTATTAAAAATAAGAGCTTGTTAAATCTTATAAACACTTAGGATGTGTTGAAAATATTTGAATGTTATATTATTTGATCTTATGGAAGTTTTTGCTTGTAATATTCACTATGTTCAAAATAATAAAATATTTTAGTATTACGTTTGAGTCTTTCAACTTAAAAAAAATCAGTCCCGTAACAGGCCACAAGGGCCCAGAGGGGCAGATACTGTAGAGGTATCTGACTCTTGACCATACGGCACACTAGGGAGATAGCGTGGTTAATACTATGCTCCGGCCGCCTGATTTTCCCTTGGCTGATTTGACTGCTAGAGTCATTAGCACCCAAGGAACCCATTATTAATTAAATTAATTAAAGGCTGGGTGTGCCTAGGGACGATCTGGGACCCCAAATCCAACCCTCGAACGGCAGTACTAGAAGAAAAAATCTTTAGTGCGCGCTCGGGTTTTGAACCTGGTCCTCCAGTTCATTAGTCGAGTGCTCTACCACTGAGCTAACCTCGCCCCTCTAATATCGAATTCAGTATCTAAAATGCAAATTTTGCTGTTGAAAGTCGGAGAATTAAAAGCAATGACAAAATTCAGAACATTATAGAAATTGAAGATATTTTTAATTATGTAAGAGTCAACAATTCTTATACAAATTGGGTATATTTTGCTTCGTTTACATCTTAGTTACCTTAAAGTGGACGATGAGATAATCTAATTCTTTAGGCCTAGGGTCAAGGGGAGCTCTAGTACTGTGGAGAATTTAAGTACCTAATCCTATCTAATATTTTCAGTTCCTATCCATGATTAGTTATTTAAAATTAAGATATTTTTCTATGTAGGAGAGTATAGTAATAGTTGATGATTTTCCAGAAGTGATGGTAGAGATGCTTGGTCTTTTTTATTAAAATACAGTCATTTCGAGATCAAATCAAACCCCCACTTTAAATGATTTGGAAGAAAACTGTCAAAATTGCTATAATTATGAACTCTTTACAAAATTATAAATATATTCCAAATAGGTTCAAACACAATAAGGAGAGAGTAAACACAAAAGTGTACAGATTATATGAACTAGTCAAAAAGCATGCAACTAAGTGAATGCGCGAGTCCTGGTGGTCATGAGTACTCTGTTCCTAGGATCATGGGTTTCATTCACACTAGGAGTGGTGGATTTTCTTTCGAAAAACGAGAAAGCATAATTCCTACCTTTGCCGGAAATAGAGGGTAACCAGTAAATACGCCGTTCCAGAAGTCTGTGTTATGTATAAGTGGAGATTACAATTTAAATAATTAACAAGTCAAATTATTGTCAACATGTATGCCGTAGAGTTGCATCGACCAACCCAGGCATATATTAAAGGTGGCCATGCGTGTTCAGTTCAAATCTCAAGGCCGGGACTGCAGTTTGGGATCAAGGTTTGGATAAGTTATAAACGCCAAGGCCGGGACTGCACAGTGCTGTTATAGTAGACCCACTGTAGGTGGAGGAAATATCCTCAAAGGACTGTACAGTTAATCTATTGTTTCTTTTTTTCATTCTATTTCCAGGGACTGAGCAGTTCAACTCAGGCTTCAAGGCTGTCTCATACAGGAATATCTCAGGATTTGGACTGCGCATTCCAAATTCTCAGATATTACTAACCCTGTATGGGCACCCTAAGAAAGAATAAAACCCAAGTAACCAGGCAGACTTCAAGCATCATAACATAGTGAAAGGATCCAAAAAACCTGGATATAATAACGATTTTTTTTTTTTTGTCTATGACAATCCTAATGCATAGAAAATTAAGGCTAAGTTGACAATGATGACTGACCAAAAAATTTATATTTTTGAAATAAAACAATTCCTTTGCTCAGTGTACTGAGAGAGCTGCAGGCAATCAGTACACAAGGATGTACAATAAATGGGGCAAAAAAGCAATACATAACTTTATAAAAAGCAACGTTCAATACATAAATATCCCTAAGAATACCTAGTAAAAACCAAAGTATACTTTACCACATCTGCCTTAGGAGCAACAGAAATATTTAGAGATAAGCTATCCGTTGTCATGTTGATTAATGTAGAGTTTCAGTTTTCGAAGATACAAAGTTATAACAATAAAACACATTCCTCATGAAATTATAAAGTTGTTAACACATCATCGTAGACTTAAGTTTAACAAGAACACAACAAAACCACGTTCTCAGCACGTTGATATAGCCTTTTAGTGAAGGTAACAATCATTTATATTCCAAAGAGAAAAGTAAACATACTTATTGCTATGAGGTTAGGAGCTTCATTTGAAACCCACTGACATTTTCGCTTGTCATTCAAGCCTTCTTCATGGCTATGGAGAGTACACCTCTGAGTAAGGGCCAAGAACTGCCCTAAGAGAGAACTGTTCTCCCACTCTTCCATAGCCCTGAAGAAGGCTTGAATATCAAGCCGAAACGTCGGCTAAAATGTAACTAATTTTGTTATAAATGTACGGTAAAACTGAAGGAGAGCGTCCTCAGCACCGATTTTCTTCAAAGTTTGCACTATAACGTATTTTGGTGCACTAAACACGAATCCGTTGAAAAAAAAAAAAAAAAGTTGCTCTCAACTAGGAAAGAAGTTATTAAGCACTAAAGTTCACTGTTATGGAGGTTATAAAAGACGGGGTAAACAGCTTATATGTAAACACGCGCATGCGCAATAGTCCTTAATGACGAAGTGTAATTGAAATTTAGACTCACATGTGGTAGCTGACTTGGTGGTAAACTGTCGCTTTTGGGCATACCTGCTATGCGTTTCCGCTCGCTCAAGAATATATCAAAACCCCTAGTCAATCCAACTCGCAGAAATTAAAAGAATTCTATGCCCAAAAGACGTCCAAGGCATTCTTCTAATCCTCCTAGACATCTTCAGACGCGATGTTCGGTGGATATAAGTCCGCAATCGCACGAAAAAAAGCATTTATGCGCTCTTCATATTTATAGGTAAGTTTAAAGAGAAATTCGGATAAATACCCATCTAAATGGTCGTCTCGTTTCCCATATCGCGGGATATTATCTCGAACCTCTCTCCAAACGCGCTCGAACCTCGCTCCAAACGCGGGAATTAGAGAAGCTTAGAATCATAAAGGCATTAGCTAATTATTAAGGGATTTCTGATATATAATACTTTTCAGGAGCGAAACAAGAAATTTGAAGAATGTTTCATTATTTAAAAAAATGTTTCTGAACAAATAAGTGTTGGTAAATTTTAATAATTGATAGTTAATTTCAATTACACTTCTTCATTAAGGACTATTGCGCATGCGCGAGTTTACAAGTGCGTTGTTTATGCGATCGCTTGTAACCTTCATAACAGTGAACTTTTTTTTTTAAATAACTTCTTTCCTAGTTGAGAGCAACTTTTTTTTTCAACGGATTCGTGTTTAGTGCATCAAAGTACGTTATAGTGCAAGCTTTGAAGAAAATCGTTGCTGAGGACGCTCTCCTTCAGATTTACCTAAATGTACATTTAATTAACATAGGACCAAGTCACGACTGTCTACACCTTCTTTTTCTATTATAATTAATATTAAAAATGATTGATTTCTTCATTTACACGGACAATTTCGTTTTATTTTTGTATTTGGAAGTGGACGACATAACGCCACTGATTATGGTCGTAGATTTGCCCCGAAGTTTGTTGTGGAAAAAGTGGTGCATTGATGATGTGTAACAAATACGTTTTATCTGATTTATTTCCAAGAGGAGCCTTAAATTTCTGTTTATATAATGGTCAAACCCCGAAATGATTTCACTGAACTGTCATAGAACCCCATTTTACAATATAAAAAACGAGGTTTCTGCTGGCTTCATTATCATAAGAATCATTATCTATCGATACACTTTCTCAAGCCAGAACTTCAGATTTACTGTCGCTTAAATTTGTTTAGCCAGATGTAAGTGTTTTTGGCAAATGGAAACTTGGTATTATGGGGAATATAAGCAGAAGCCATGCTCTAGTGCACTTTTTCTCAGACATTCATATAGTGAAAGAGATATAACGTGTCACTTGGCTGAGGATGGGGAAGGTGGAGGCGCCTCTAACCAATGACGGCCTTGTTGAGTTGCCACTTCTCCCTCTCCTAGTCCTGCACTAGGCAGAGCGGGTTGTAGATCTGGAAAAATCGAGCCCCCTCTGCGGTTTCCCCAGGTGACAAGATATATATATATATATATATATATATATATATATATATATATATATACTAGCTGAATACCCGTGCTTCACTACGGCCGATAAGTATTTTTTATATTGAGTTTAATAATATATTATCAAAATTAGCGCTACTACATAATTTTGTACAGCTTATTATTGCACGGACTTTAAAGTTACCCAGGAACTACAACAACCGCTTAAAAAGTTAGGTAAACAGAGACAAATACACGTTGAAAAGCATAAAATTAACAAATTTGAAGTTTTAAGCACTTATCTCTTCGATTGACATCGACCCACCGAACATTACAACAGAATCTTATTGTAGAGAATTTAGTAACCTTTCCACTTACTACGAGTTCCCAACCGTTTTCGAGATATTTTAGAAAATATACTGATATCCGAAAACTTTGTATCACCATTCATACATTTTTTGGTAAATGTGAAGGAGCGCGGTCTCCACACCGATCCTTTTGAAATGTTGCACTATAACGTATTTTGATGCACTAAACACGAATCCGTTTAAAAAAAAACTCGCTTTTCACTAGGAAAGAAGTTATGAAATACTAAAGTTCACTGTTGTGCGGGTTCTGAAAGGTAATGTAACCTACTATGTTTGTCAACATGCGCATCCGCGGGTATGGAAAAGTTCGTAATAAGGAAGTCTAATTGAAATTTACCATCAAGTATTTATCAATTTATCTCCAGTTAGTTATTAAAAAAAAAATTTTAAATAATAAACCATTCTTTACATTTTTTTTTTTTAAATTTTAAGAAGATATCAAAACTCCAGTCAATCCAACTCGCTAAAATGAATAGAATTCTATTAATTTTAGCGAGTTGGATTGGCTAGGGGTTTTGATATCTTCTTGAGCGAGCGGAAACGCATAGCATGTATGCCCAAAAGCGACAATTTACGACCAAGTCAGCTACCACAAGGTGAGTCTAAATTTCAATTACACTTCGTCATTAAGGACTATTGCGCATGCGCGTGTTTACAAATACGCTGTTACCCCGTCTTTTACAACCTCCATAACAGTGAACTTTAGTGCTTAATAACTTCTTTCCTAGTGAAAAGCGAGCTTTTTTTTTAACGGATTCGTGTTTAGTGCATCAAAATACGTTATGGTGCAACATTTCAAAAGGATCGGTGTGGAGACCGCGCTCCTTCACATTTACCCATTTTTTTCTATATACTTCGTTTCTGAATACCCAAACAGAAAATTAGTTTTGAAAAGTATTTCAATCAATTTTTCTGGTAAATGACTACAGAATTTGCTTAAAAAATGGTTTCATTCGTTTTCCTACGTTAAGGAATCTTTCGCATAAATTTCGCTCCAAAAACCATGTTCCAGTAAACGGATTCAACTGGTTAATGAACTTGACGTTTTAAATGAGAAGGAAGATTTTTGTACCAAATGTTATCTAAAATCTAACCATTTTTGAGCCGATGAGGACCTTCTTAATAATTCAAAACCCCCTAAAAGTACTTAAACATTTGAATATCAAAAAACCCTTTCTTAGCGAGTGTTTACATTCCAAACGGATTGCCTGTGCAAACTTCTTAAATTTTTGTGTTAAGTGGTTCGGGATATTATTACCTCAGATGGACCATCACCAGGGCTTAAATTCTATGAGGGACAAAATCACAGTTTATTTCTAGTAATTCAAGGACTGCCATCATAGTTGAAATTAACCTCAATTAAAAATAATACTATGAAATAGATAATGTACGGTAACAGCTGTTCTGTTATCGTCCTAGCAACGCATTCTACCTAGGCTTGGTTGCTCTAACCAACTAAAACTTTAAACCCCTCAAAAAATACTTAAAAATGAAACCTCTGTATAGCGGACACCTCTGGGAGAACCAAAGTTGTCCACTATAGAGAGGTGTCCGCTATACAGAGGGGTTGGTCCAGATGGATACGTACCGAATTTGTACATTTAATTCATGTTTTAATTAACCATTTAATAATTACCCATAACAAGTTTTTTTTTTAAGTATATAGAAAGAAATTCAATAAGTATAAACTTAAAACAAGTTTTTATTCTAAAAAGTTTAAAGCATAAAGAAGTTCTTAGTTCTCGGACAACATTTTTGTCACAATTTTCCGTCCATTTCTTCAAAATTTCATCTTTATTTTCCAATATTTCTGCTGCTTGTGTTTTCCCTATCTTAAAAAACTCGGCAACTTTACGCACACCACATTTTTCGCGATTGGAACATGTTATCACGTCAATTTTCTCTAAGTGTCAAGAGATTTCCGATTAGAAAAAACGATACTTACTCAACAAGAGCTAAAAACCAACTGAAAAGTGAGAAGAGGGAAGTTCTGCGGAAGGAACCGAACAGAGTTTTGGAATATTCCTGGAACCGTGATACCGCGTAGGCAAAACAATAGTAACCTGCCAGCGGGAAAATCATATGCTTCTGCTGAAAAGGAAGGGGCTCCTGTTGTGAAATTTCTAGGAAGATATTACTAGTCACTATTCTTACAACTATATTACTAGTACTATATTACTAGTTATTATTCTTACAAAGAGTTTGTTATTGTTAACGCATTTTTCTGGAAACCTACACCGATGGGAACGCTTCTATAAATAACATTAGCTGTAATTGTCCGTAGTATGGAGGTAAAAAATCAGGTTTTTCTATCCGTGTCCTTTGTACAGAGGTGTCCGCAATATAGAGGTTTATTTTACCTATAGAAAAATTCGGGACTGTGAAAAAATGTCCGTTAATAGAGGTGTACGCTGTAGGGAGGTGTCCGTTAAGGGAGGTTTCACTGTGTGGCAACTAGTAGAATTGTTGCACAGATGTTTTATTTTATGAGGTTATATAAAATTACTTTAATTCATTAATTCTTTGTTAAAAGAAATAAAAAGTTGTTTTTGTGCTTATCAAATATTTGTGCATTTTTGAATGTATCAGGAAGCCTTTAAATTGGTGACCCCGACAAAGAAGAGCTCGCAAGAAAGGTGAGAAGATAAATTTACTCATTTTTGTGCCTCTTAAAGACAATATAATGGAAGGTGATTTGCTAGGCCTTCACTCAGCAGACGAAGACCAACTAACCCCGGCTTCGATGCCCCAGCAACTAGACATTTCCTCTGCTATGGCTATCAAGGCCCAGCTCCCCATCTTCCATAAACGTGAACCCGACGTATTTTTCTTACAATCTGAAACAATTTTTCTGCTGTATGGTGTTAAAAATAGTACGACAAAATTTCGTTATATCGTCTCCCAACTGGATGTAGATACCGCGAAGCAAGTAATGGACCTTATGCGTGATCCACCGGCCGACAATCCCTACCAAATATTAAAAGACAGAATAATGAATATATTTGGGAAAGGACATCAAGCTAACTTTAGAGAACTTCTTGATGAACAGCAACTCGGAGATCAACGCCCATCACAGTTCTTAATGCAACTAAAACGACTAAGCGGTACGTCAGTTTCCGACGATCTATTGAAATTTATATGGTTAAGAGGACTTCCTGATCAGATGCGAATAGCTTTAACAGTAACAGACCAAACCGATCTTGATAAATTAGCCAATCTAGCTGATCGTATCGCCGAGATTTACGAGCTAAAGAGTTGCGATTTAGTTTCAACAAGACCCTCCCGTGCGAATTGGGAGGATAAGCTCCTGAACTCGTTGGGTAAACTCTCCGAACGAGTAGAAAACCTAGAAAAATCTCTCGCTACTTCTAGATCGCCAAACCCGATCAAAAACACTAAAAGCAATAATGTTTCTTCTAGGCAACTATGTTTCTATCATGCAACATTTGGCGATAAGGCCACAAAATGTAGGCTTCCCTGTAGTTGGAAAAAATCAAATCCAACTCAGCATTCGGAAAACTAGGTGTCGCGATGGCGAAGGCGGAATCCATCGCGGATTGTCTTCACCGCCGTCTTTTTATGACTGATCGGCAATCCCGTCTAAGATATCTCATAGACACGGGCGCTGCCGTATCAGTATTTCCAGTGGGTAAGGAAAAACGGACCACACCTAATGAGTTCACTCTCTACGCAGCGAATGGGACTCCCATACCGACCTACGGCCGAAAACTGATCCAACTGGATTTCGGATTACGACGCTCCATGTCCTGGCGCTTCACTCTAGCGGCGGTTAAACAACCGATTATCGGAGCTGATTTCCTGTACCACTTCAACCTCATGGTAGATCTGGCCGGCTGCCAGTTAGTGGATAAAATATCAGGCCGCGCCACTAAAGGAAGGACTGCGGATGTACACGTCTCAGCTATTTCTACTATCCCTGCGGGCCAGTGGTACACTGAACTATTAAAACGATTTCCTAACCTCACTCAGCCCAACGCCTTCGTAAAAAAGCCTTCACATCCCGTCGTTCATCATATCGAGACTCGTGGAGCACCTGTAACTGCAAAAGCCCGGAGGTTAGCACCCGATAGATACACAGCCGCCAAACACGAGTTCGAACAAATGATGGAAGAGGGGATCATCCGCCCCTCGAACAGTCCATGGGCGAGTCCATTGCACATTGTACCGAAGAAGAATGGAGGAATCAGGCCATGTGGGGACTACAGAAAGCTTAACGCGAAAACGGTACCGGACCGTTACGCAGTCCCAAACATTGCAGACTTCAATTTGAACCTACAAGGGAAACGAGTCTTTGGCAAATTAGACTTACAAAGAGCATACTATCAAATCCCTATTGCAGAAGAAGACATTCCCAAAACAGCTATTATCACCCCTTTTGGACTGTTCGAATTCCAGCGTATGTGCTTTGGTCTTCGGAATGCAGCTCAGACCTTCCAGAGGTTCCTGGATTCAGCGCTCAGAGGCTTACCTTTTGTGTTTGCATATTTGGATGACATCTGCGTGGCATCAGCTGATGAAGAAGAACACAAGAGAGATCTCGAAGAAGTGTTTCGACGCCTTGAAGAACATGGGCTAATCATTAACTTAGCGAAATGTGTATTCGCAGCCACGGAGTTGGATTTCTTAGGCCACAGGGTTACAAGCGATGGAATCGCGGCGCTCCCAGAGAAAATCGAAGCCATAAGTTCTTATCCACGCCCAGAGACCGTGAAAGACTTAAGACGTTTTTTAGGAATGCTCAACTTCTACAGGCGTTGCCTCCCGCATGTCGCAGCTTTTCAAGCACCATTAAACGTTTTCCCCCCGATCTCCTGGACCACTGAGGCTTCCAAGGCTTTCGAGGGATGTAAAGAAGCCATCCAAAAGGCCACTATGCTCGCTCACCCAAGTCCTAATGCAGAGCTAGTCCTGGTGTGTGATGCTTCAGCAACAGCGATGGGAGCAGCACTGCAACAGAAGGAACATGATCACTGGCGGCCCTTGGGATTTTTTTCGAGAACCTTCAGTAATGCCCAAAGAGCCTACTCCACATACGACCGTGAACTCTTGGCCATTCACCAGGCAATTCGGCACTTCCGCTCACAAATTGAAGGCCGCCACTTGACGATATGGACTGATCACAAGCCACTACTATTCGCATTTCAACAGAAACCAGAGACCTCCACACCTTTGAGGATTCGGTGGGTAAATTACATCAGTCAATTTACGACCGACATCCAATACGTCGCGGGAAATGAGAATGACGTTGTTGATGCATGTTCGCGAGTTGAAACATTTAACGGCCCGGATGGAATGGAAGTAATTGCAGAGGCACAGGCCAGCGATATCAGTATCCCTGATCTACACAAAAATCCTAATCTGCAACTCAAGTGGATAGAGTTTCCGCACATATCACGACCACTGTTATGTGAGACGTCTACAGCTTCCGCCCGCCCTTACTTACCCGAAGGCACGCGGCGCCTTATCTTCGAGCACTTGCACAACCTCAGCCACCCTGGTATTCGCGGTTCACGTAGGCTGATCTCAAAACGATTTTTCTGGCCGAACCAGAATAAAGATATTGGGAGCTGGGCCAAAACTTGCATCGCCTGTCAGAAGTCAAAGGTTAATCGACACACAGTGGCACCTCCCGGAACTTTTTCACCATCAGCCCGATTTGAGCATGTTCATTTGGACATCATTGGTCCTTTGCCGCCTTCAAACGGTATGCGATACTGTTTGACAGTAATAGACAGATATACCAGGTGGCCTGAAGCACAGCCACTTCAAGACATATCAGCGGCATCTTGTGCAGAAGCTCTCTGTAATGTCTGGATTTCACGCTTTGGCGTCCCTGCACGTGTAACAACAGATCAAGGACGTCAATTTGAGTCGGAATTATTCCACCACCTGTCCAAGTCCCTGGGATTCCAGCGTTGCCGAACCACAGCATACCATCCTCAAGGTAATGGCTGTGTCGAAAGGTGGCATAGGACTCTGAAAACCGCCCTCACGGCACAATTAAACGCTTCTGACTGGACCTCACTGCTACCCAAGGTACTCCTCGGTCTTCGAACAGCCTTACGCGATGACAATGCCACGAGTGCAGCTGAAATGACCTATGGTGAACCTTTACGATTGCCAGGGCAACTGATAGAAAAGTGTAGACAACCTGAAAGAGCAGAATCTTTTGTCCAACTCCTCCGGGAGCAAATGGAACAACTACGCCCTGCGCCTCACCGAAGATCGACAACAAAAACTTTCGTCCATCAGGATCTACAGACTTGTACCCACGTATTTGTGCGGGATGACACAGTTCGAAGGCCACTAACGCCCCCCTACACTGGCCCCTACAAGGTTCTAAGTAGAGATAAAAAAACATTTAACCTACAATTAGGCACCAGACAAGTGAACGTCAGCATCGATCGACTGAAACCAGCCTTTCTTCTTCAAGATGAAGGTTCCACATCAAGTCCTCGGATGACAGCACCTGCATCGGACAACTCTTCTTCCAATGACTCCGCCGAGGATAACGCAACACCTCAGACAAGGACTCGGTCAGGAAGAACAATTAACCCCCCGCTTCGTTTCCTCGACGGACTCATTGGGGGGGAGGTGTGTGGCAACTAGTAGAATTGTTGCACAGATGTTTTATTTTATGAGGTTATATAAAATTACTTTAATTCATTAATTCTTTGTTAAAAGAAATAAAAAGTTGTTTTTGTGCTTATCAAATATTTGTGCATTTTTGAATGTATCAGGAAGCCTTTAAAACTGTATCAAAAAATCCTTTCTTAGCGAGCGTCTACGGTCTATATTGAGTGTACATACGAAATTTCAAGTTTTTCTGTCGAGTGGTTTGGGCTGGGCGATGATAGGTCAGTGAGTGAGTGAGTGGTATTTGACAAATATATAGTATATATATATATATATATATATATATATATATATATATATATATATTTATATATTTATATATATCCCATTCAACTTTATTTTGATTAGTTTAAGTTATTGATGATAGCAAGAGTTTCCATATTCTTTGCCGATGAACAGGAACAAGCAATCTAGCAGAGCCACATGAATCGAAGGGAAATTCCCGCGTAAATTGGACTGCACTTTTAAGTTGAAAAGATATTAGTTTAACCACTTTTGAGCCACGTAATTGTTGTCTTTTTGTAAAAGTAAATCCGAAATCTTCTTTGAGTTCACTAAATCGTCTCTCCTGAACTATTGGAAACAGACCTAAATGTTTACATTCGTGGTCTTTTTAGCACTTTCCTCCGAAGGAAAGTAGCTATTGAGGTTGCACTCATGACGGAATTTTTGAAAAATTTTTTCAAATCTCCATCGATCCTACCTAGTAGACACCGAAAATAGCCCCCGTTAAAATTTACATATATATATAAATTTTATATATATATATATATATATATATATATATATATATATATATATATATGTATATATATATATATATATATAAAACATATATATATATATATATATATATATATATATATATATATATATATATATATATATATTGCAAGTGGTATGCTGATTGTTGCATGAGACTTGCAGACAATAATAAACTCCCTTCTTGCAGGGTTACTGTAAGGAGGAAACAAATAAAAAAAAAAAAAATATCTATATATATATATATATATATCTATATATATATATATATATATATATATATATATATATATATATCTATATATATATATATATATATATATATATATATATATATATATATATATATATCTGTTAACACGATAGCGGCCAGAGTTTTTGTTTTTTCTTCACGAAACGTGGTATATAGCGTTAAATTAGAAAATGATTGAACGAGTTCGTTAACCAACAAAATCGGTCCACCGGGAGGGGGGGTTTACCCCGGACCCAAAACACTAATTTGACCGTGCCAGCCGTAGTTTTTGTTATATTTAAACAAAACTCGGTATTCGTTATGTTGATCTAAAGAGAGACATACGTTGTAAAAATAAACTAAATCGGTTTATTAGGAGGGGGGGGGGGGTTTACTCCGGACCCACATTACCAATTTGCCACTACCAGCCGTAATTTTTGTTACATTTCAACGAAACTCGGTATTCGTGGTGGTAATCAACAGAGAAAAATGGGTTGTAAAAATAAACTAAATCGGGTTATTTGGAGGGGGGGGGGTTTACCCCGGACCTGAAGTACTAATATACTCATACCGGTCGTAATTTTTGCTGTTTTATAACGAAACGCGGTATACGTCGTGGGTATCTCATGAGAAAGAAGTGTTGTAAAAATGAAGTAAATCGGTCTATCTGAAAGGAGGCTTTACTTTAAACTCTGTTTCATTAGAATTAGCCGTCCAGACGCAGGTTCCCAAAGCCGCCGCGAGGAGCGCTATCTCCCACTAGGGGGACTGTATCCTGTTCCTGCGTCAGATCAAATGACGGAAAATGAAGTTTTTGTGTATTTATTAAGTAATACCGTATCATGTATTAACATAAATCTGTAAGTACAGATGGAATGGTTGGGATTCGGCTAAATAAACCTCAATATGATTTTGTTTTAAAAAAATCTATATTTCGGACGTTTCGGCTACTCATTGGTAGCCTTCGTCAGCTAAAATGACAAAAAAAGAGATTAATACAGAAACAAACAAGAAAAATTTATAATTGTGATAGGCAACAGAACTATAGATACAGTTTAGCTTATAACAGAACATAACGTCTTAAAATTCTTAGAATGAGTAGAATGAAAAAGAAAATAGTTACAGTAATTGATTTTAATAGTAATTAGTAACATTAATTGATTTTACAAAGAAATAAGAGAACTATATACCAATGACAAATATAGTAGCTAATAGTAACATTAATTAATTTTACAAAGAAATAAGATACTACATACCAATGGAAATGCCGAGCGGCAGAGGAAGACCAAGGTTGGCAATTAAGTAACCATTGTGAAAGTGTCTAAGGAAAAAAGGAATCTGCAAGGGGTATATGTAACTGGAAACAGCAAGAGGTGGGGGAAACGGGCGGTAGGATCAAACAGATGTTTATGACATTTTATGACAGGAAAGGAGAAAAAGGTGTTAATGGAAGGATACCCAAGGGGCAAGGTAAAAATCTAGGTAGGTGGTCGGGCGAGTATTTGGAAAATATTAGCGTACATAGGAGAAATGCCTTGTTGGTCAGTTTTGTAATTTATATTGTTTTTGTTTAAGTTTATGTGTACACATTCCGAGATCTGTAGTCTTTTTTTGTTACGTTGTGTAGAAAGAATTTTCGTGTCGTCGAAGTTAAAAGTGTGTTTTTGTGTAATGGCGTGTTTTGCAAGTGCAGATTTATCTATTTCTTTATTAGTGATGGTTCGTTTATGTTGTGTAAGACGTGAGTGAATGTCATTTATGGTTTCTCCTATGTATACACCATTACAGGAAGGGGTTTGGCAAGGGACTTGGTAAACACATCGGGTGGTATGTTCAAAAGGGATGGGATCTTTGAGTTTGGTGTAGAGGGTTTTGAGTTTGTTGGTAGTTTTCAAACCAAAGTTTAGGGAAGGGTAGGATTTTTTAATTGTCTTTGTAAGTTTATCAGTCAGTCCAGGTGTAAATGGTAGAGATCGGAACATTTGGGAACTGGGAGTTAGGGAAGAATTGGGAGAGATAGTGCTGGAAGGTTGGGATTTTACTTTTTTAACAAGGGATTGTATGAGGTTGGGGGGAAATTGGTTGCGTGCCAATATATCTGAGGCGATATTAATATTTTTATTGTGGAAGGAAGCATGGGATAGGGAGAGGACTCGGCGAAGGAGATTTCTGGCTATATTAATCTTGAGGTGGTAAGGATGGGATGAATGAAAATTAAGTAACCGTCCCGAGTATGTGGGTTTTGTGTACCAGTACTTAATTGCCAACCTTGGTCTTCCTCTGCCGCTCGGCATTTCCATTGGTATGTAGTATCTTATTTCTTTGTAAAATTAATTAATGTTACTATTAGCTACTATATTTGTCATTGGTATATAGTTCTCTTATTTCTTTGTAAAATCAATTAATGTTACTAATTACTATTAAAATCAATTACTGTAACTATTTTCTTTTTCATTCTACTCATTCTAAGAATTTTAAGACGTTATGTTCTGTTATAAGCTAAACTGTATCTATAGTTCTGTTGCCTATCACAATTATAAATTTTTCTTGTTTGTTTCTGTATTAATCTCTTTTTTTGTCATTTTAGCTGACGAAGGCTACCAATGAGTAGCCGAAACGTCCGAAATATAGATTTTTTTAAAACAAAATCATATTGAGGTTTATTTAGCCGAATCCCAACCATTCCATCTGTACTTATCACCTCGACGGCTAACTATCTAATCATCATGATAACATAAATCTGGAAACAAATTATTTACAAAATTAATAATTGAACAGTTCTCATAAGAAATGTAAACGAGCAGAACTATTCACGTTTTTATTTTATTTATATAGGTTATTTACAGCAAATTATTCAGTAATGTAGTCTTCACTACAAAAATTCTGAGGAAAGTGCTTAGTTATGCAGCTCCTGCGTGACGGACCTTTTATGTATGACAGCTTGACAGCAAATCGGTTGACACGTCTCACCCCAGCTTATATTAGATTGAAAATGAGGTTGTTCAAGGGCTTACTTATTTCTAAGAGGTTTACTTTGAAGTTTGCAGTAAAACATTTATAGATAATATTTATATTGAGATGTAGATAGGTAGCTGCCGAAGTGATTAGGAGTCAAAGAATGGTTCGGATTCGGTTAAGACAAACAATCAGATTTTTAGGTGGTCATGAGGAACATATCTCATAGTCAACAAATTTTCCTTATTTTGGTCTTACTTATAATTAAATTCATTGGTTACGGTACACACATTACATGCAGACATTACGTTTTTACAACCAGCTAACGAGTACACAATTAAATAAGGTTGAGAATGTATAAAAAATAGTACATCTGAAAGAATGTTTGTTTCGTCATGTTATCATATAGTGCACTTGAGAGATAGTGTGGTCAGTCCTATGCTACTCAGTTCTATACCACTGAGCAAACCTCAATCATAAAATTCTTGTTCTGCTGACATTAATTATAATTCGAAGTCAAGGGATGGTTGGTATTCGGCTAGGAGAAAAAAACATCAGATCTTCAGGCAGAAATCTATATTGGACTTTTCGGCTGCACTGAGGTGTAAACAACAATCTGTGTGTCCCAATGTTTTGGGACACACAGATAGAAAAATTGTCTGGAGTCTGGGAAAAAACCAAAAGGTGTTCAAGACAGCTGTCTTATTAATTATAATTATTCAGATTCACTTCTATGGTCTTACTTCTATCTCTTTGCACTAAGACTGAAATATTTGTAACCTTCTTCTTGAAGTAATACATGTGTCTGGGTAAGATGGAGGTCCATGTGATATTTTAAACATTTATTCATTAGTTAAGTAAGTTAATTGTACATTTTCTAATGATTAAGTCAAGCAAGGCTCCTTTGCCTAAATGCACTGTTTATATATAGATTCTCAATGTCAAATGAATATTGAGTATTTAACAGATAGTTTTATTTTTTGTACTTTTATTTATATATAAATAAAAATTAATAGTCCTGGCCTTGGAACAATCAGTTTTCCGATCTATTTCAGTCAATATAAAAACTGTGAAGAGTTTTTATAGTGATAAATCAAATATATTGCTTGGTTAGTTATGGAATCTACCTTTTAGTTCCATTAAAATTCCTTTTCTGATTTTAAAACTGCTGAATTATCAGGCAGGATTGCATTAACTTAAAAATTTGTATTTACTTATTCTTTAATTTATAATCTTCTCTGGAATGGACCTGCATTAATTTAATATTTTGTCTAGGAAAACTAAAAATTCAAAATGACAGTTGAAACAACCAATATGGAGTTTGTGGAGAATGACATTGTGTCAGACGACGATGCCCCTGAAGAAGCACACAGTCAACTACTTAATGCAGTATCTCAACTTTATAAAAAACAACGGTAATATCAACTACATTTTTTATTCATGTAGACTTATTGGTAAGCCAGGATTTAGAGGGGTGGGGTGGTTAAAGAAGTTTGGGGTTGGTTAATTAGCAGTTGATTCTTAGCAGGTTGTGGGTTTCCTCCCTATGGAGGGGTTGATCTCATGACGCAATCTCGAAGCGTCAACAACAAACTACAGAACCTATAGATCACAATAATAACAGTGGTTCCAATTTGTGTGTATGTGTGTGTGTATATAGGTGTATATATATATATATATATATATATATATATATATATATATATATGCTCTATAGCTGTCTCAAAAATGGTCCTTTTTTGATGAAATTTGATAAAAAATACTTGGTATAATTTGAAATACCAAGTTGGTTAACCAGCAGAATGCGTTAACTGGAACATGTTTTTTTGGGAAACATTCGTGAAAAAAAAAAAATTGTATCTCTTACGTTTTTGTGCTACCATGCTTCAATGTGCACAATTTATTAGTAATTGCACACGAGGAATCTAATGAAACCATTTCTAAGGTCATATATATAACTATTTTTAAAAAAAGTGTAAAAAAAACTAAGTTTGTATGGAATTTTGTGTATATTCTTGTATATCCTGAAACCGGTTAGGAATTCATAGTAAATGTGAAGTATCTATTCGAAATCTTATTAAATTTAGTACTAGACTAGATAGTTCTTATGCAGTTTTTGATAGTTCCTGAAATCGGAGCTTAAAGGGATTCATTTCTATCTAGAATACCACCAGTTTCCTGTTGCGGTGCCTATGATCATGCTTCTCTTTGAGATTTCATCTTACATGTGTTTACTTTCATGAAAATTAAAACAAATCATTAACTCTTTCTACTCTGAGATTTCTAAATGCCACTAGGGATATGAATGGAATCATGCTAAGATGACGCAGTTTCTGCAAGTTTGACTTTTCTTTTCTTTTCTTTTATGCATCAAGAGTGGAAGTGTGTATCTTGTTAGTCACACTTCCATGTGTGTGGCCCACGAGTGACATGAGGGTAGTGTGTCACCTCTCTTGCATGTCTGGTCCTCTGGCCTTTTAACACTTTTAGGACCGGTGGCTTCAAACAAAATTACCACCAGGGCCCAAGTCTTCCTTTTGCATAGTTATTTAGGCAAAAGTGAAGAAACTTTTGAAATTATGTATTTTTAGTGGATTTATAAGAATTTAATAAAACATCTAATATGCCATGTCAGCGGGGCTATCTCATGACACATACGACACGAAGCTGGGCCTACAGAACACATCTCTCAGACACATACGCCACGACTCTGGGCCCAAATGTGTTATGTCTTGGCGTGTAATTCATTTTTTACTTTTGTGTTTCATACATTGAAGACAACAATGCCAGTCAGTCCCATAACAAAGGTCATGAAGGCCCTGAGGGGCAGATACTATAGAGGTATCTGATTCATGACCATTCGAAACACTAGAGAGATAGTGTGGTCAGTAGTATGCTCCGACCGCTTGATTTTCCCCTTGCTGCTTCGACTGCTAGGGTCATTACCACCAAGGTACCCATTAATAAATTAATTAAAGGCTGGGTTGGCCTAGGGACAGGAGACCGAATTCAAGCCATGAACGAAGACACTGGAAGAAAAAATCTTTAGTGCTTGCTCAGGATTTGAATTCAGGTCCTCCAGCTTACTAGTCCAGAGCTCTACCACTGAACTAACCTCGCCCCCAGACGACAATGCCACCATTCAAAAAAATTCTGTCTGTCTGTGTGTTTAACACAATTATGTCAGTTTTTGGGTTCAGATGTGATTAATGGTTGACCTTTGAAGTTATGGTAGTATTTCTAAATATCCTTGACATAAAGCTTTAAAGGAACACAACATAACGAATTAAAGTATCGAAGGCTAATGAAATTTGAAACAACAAACTTACCCTAAAATATAAAATAGCTACACTATTCGTTTTTCTTTATTTATTTATTTTTGAAGGTTATTTTAAGCAAATTATTCAGGAATTTAAAAAAATAAATACTTCTATTTTATTTGTAGGATTGGTGCTCCTAAACGCCGAGAACCTGCGCAAGAGATATCAGAATTCAGTCTTTCATCAAATACAGAAAACAAAAAGAACAGAGTTCATATAAATGAGTTACTAAAAGAATTACAAGAAAAGGTGACTCATAAAGAAATAAATGCCAAAGTGAAAGCTGCTCAGAAAAAGTCCAGGACTTTACCTAAACCTCTTGAAAAAAATGAAGCCGATAAGGTGATGTTTCTGGTTTCTTTTTATTTATTTTTTAATTATTTTTAGTTACTTTCTATTTGTTAAAAGTTTTATTTGTCATCTTGATAATGTTAAATATACCCTAATGGATCTCTTGGAAGTGAAGGGATATGAAGATATGAGAAAGGATTTTGGTATCGAGATATGAGTATCGACGACCAATGATAAGTTTATATCAGGTCATCCCATAAGTAACGTTGATTTGTCTCGGTGGACTGTAGATCCAAGTTTTTCTGCTAGCTCTTCGACTGTTACAACAGGATTTTCTTCTACAGTAGCCTGCAGGTCGTCAAGCACTGCTGCTAGACCTGTAGGAGGCTCGTCTTCAAGCTCGAAATCGTTCCAACCACCGCTGCACTTGTTGCTCACTAATGACATTTTCACTAATTTTTTTTTTTTTTTTTTAAGTTTTCAATACGTTGACGCAGAATTTTCTCCTTTAGCAAATTCCCAAAGCATAGCATGGCATAAGTAGTGCCTTGGCAGATCCATTTCAAATGAAATTTTCACTGAAACAAAACTAAATTAAAAAGGAGGGATTAGTAATATAAATATAAACAGGCAGAATATTAAAAACCGACACTACTCATAGGATGACCTGTTATGTATAATACAAAAAAAAAAATATCCTCAAAGAAAATACCGAGAAAATAGTAATGAATATCAAATAGTTAGTTGTCTAAGAGTTCCGAAGAAATATGAGAGTTGGATATGGGATCAATGTGAAAAATTACATTAACTTCATGATGACTCATTGCATACATTTTCATCTCTCCTACTGCTGGCATTTATCATGAAGAAGCCTACCAAAGTCAAAATATTTGTTGAAGTTTGGAAACAATAAGTAAGAAGAGGCCCAGTAGCCGTGAGTGTTAAGGCGTAAGCACTTAACACTCTGTGCCAAAGGTTTTGGGTTTGATTCCCACTGGGGAGTGGTGGCTTTTCTTTAAAAAAAAAAAAGAACAGCATCAGCCCTATCCTGGCTAGAAAAGGGTGGTAACCTATAGATAACCCGTCACAAAATTCTTAGTTAATAATAATGGACGTTAAAATTTATATAAATATAAATAAAATAATAAAATAAAGTTCCAACTAGTATGTACAAAAGATTAAACACGTATTTATGAAACCACAAACATTGAGAGGAACATTAATCAAGCAATTATTAATTATTTTGCAAGCCCGTTTCTTTAACCACAACACCGCTATTCCGCATTGATGTGGGCTGACAAAGATCTTCTCCCAAAACTGCTAATGGCTCACCACTACAGGCTGGTGAAATCATTCCTCCACAAGCTACTCCCCAACTCGTGCGGGATCTACTACAAGGCCACTTGTTCTCTCTTAACACTGAATTCTCCCGCTACCTTGGGGCTCTTTCTTTTTATTCTAGTAGTTCTCCTAGTCCACTAGTAGATAGTACTTGATGTAAGACGTACTACAGTCTACACTGTGAAGTCTCTTCTCTCAATACCATGTCAGCCCTTTTTACCTGATTTCCCAAGTTACGTTGTTATTTCCTTACAGAAATACATATTCTCTTATTATTCTGCTAGTTATCTTACTGATAGCGATGTAATTGAGTTTTCCTTTGTCAGTTTCACTTAAAATTAACATCTCCGTCATCCAACATTTTCTCTAAATAAACTTTTTCTTTTTTTTTTTTTTTAGATTTCTAGAGAAATTGGTTATCAAAGTGTTTGTCAGAAACTGGACAAGTGGAAATCTATAGTGGAAAGAAATAAACTAGCTGATCAGTTAGTCTTTCCTCTTCAGCAAAAAGCAGTTGAAATGGAAGTTGGGAGTAATCAGAAAACATTCAAGGTAAACTTTTTCTTGAAAATCTAAGACTTATTATTTTTTCCCCTTTGAATTGTGAGTTAAAGTCATTAATCATCTCAGATGAATAAGAATTTACATGTTAAATATAGCCTAAGTTAGTATCGCTTAAGTGTAGCGATACTAAGATGTATATTCATTCAAAATAGTTTTAATAAAACATTTATTTTTTACAATTTTTTAGGAACCTAGTGAGCTCGAAAAGGCAATGGCAGCTGTTTTAAATCAAAGTGAAGTAGCTCAAGAAGAGAAGAAAATGGTAATATTTTGTGTTGTTTCTTGTAAGAATTCATTAAAATTCCTTCTGTTCTTTTATGTTACACCTTTACTTTACATTATAATATTTATATTCTGACTTTAAGAGGTTAAGAGGAAAATATTTGTAAAAGATATTCTGTAAATTAATTACGAGAATTTAATAGTGTTTATTAGCGCTGTTTATGTCACTGAAGAGGAATGGTTGAGAAATTGAAGGAATAGGCGATTGATCAAAGAACGTCAATTCACACTTCACGTTTTATTCCTTTCTCTATATGTTTCACACCTCGGTGGTGGTTTTTCAGGGAAATATGTTCTGCTTAAAAGTGTGTAGAACCTCAACTCGAGGAGAACCTTCTACCAATTGACCCTGTCAGGACTCTTCGTACGTTCGATGAATCTAACATCACTGAGATAAGTCAGCTGATCGATAATCTGTTCAACATTAATTTCTAGAACACTTCCGGACCACTTTCTCTTCATTTCCCGTTTGCAATAACCTTCACTTACAGGTCATCTCCTTATTACTTCCTCTACAGTCGGAGGATATATCCACGTCAAAAATGAACGGCTAAAACATGCTCCACAATTTTTTTAATTTTGGCCTTAGGCTCAAAGCAGAAAGGAATGGAGAGGGAGGTCCACTAAGGCAGCCTTGCGAAACCTGAAGAACCAAGTTTTTATTTACAAATTTCTTTATATTTTTATTGATTTGGTTGTATTCTTTAATTTTTCTTTTCAGTCTGTTTTTTTTTTTTCTAAAAATGCTAATGTCAAAATCAAAAGGATATTTGTATTTTGTAGTACAATATGCCATTTCTGTTTTATTTTCTCTATTATCAATACTCTGAGTATGCGTTTGACTTCTGTTTTGATGTAGCTTCCTATATAAGAGTAAAATATTTTAATAATAAAAAAAAAAACTAATTATTTTTGTTTCAGGAAGAAAGTTTGAGTAAACTGTCTATTGAAGAGATGATAGAAAGAAGGAAAATGATTGCCAAGATGAGGGCTCGAGAATCGTATCGGATTGCCAAAGCTGTGAGGCAAAATAAAATCAAGAGTAAAAAGTTAGTTATCAAAAAATAATATTTTTCAAGATACATTTTATGTATACAATATTGTAGGTGCTCCAATTGCTAAGTTCCTTACCACCGCCCAAAATATCTTCCCATTCAATCTCTGTTTTCCTGGGCGTCAACTTAAAGTTCATGTGTTGAAAAGTGCTTTAGAATCGTAAAATTCGAGTATTGATTTATCTTCTGAAGTTGAAGGAATTTGAAATTGCAGTTCCTTTGAATTCTTCAATTTCATCATTTTCACATCGAAGGATAATTTTTATGAATAAAGTTATGAAGATGGTGGAAGGATACATTCAGATGAGATGGGTAGAATTAAAAGATACGTAGTGAAACTTCCAATTTTTTTATCCAATTTAATACGATTCGGACTTCATGGTCCTTCTTCAGGCATAATACTTGAAGCAATTACATGTAAATCTAGAGCCATGCTGTATGCCAAATGCTGCCCATGTTCATCCATAAATTGCAAGAAGTATTTCTAATAATCATGATGTATTATACTATTAAAGTTGGTATTAAATCAAGTTTAATATAAATTACTTTAATATAATTACCTACAATATGATATCCTTAGCTAAAACGTGTCTACAAAACATGAAGGTCGAATATGGAGGTATATCTTTTGTCGATAATTCGTTCCGGGGAAGATTATATAAATTATACTTATCTCCATATTACTTGTCACTATGCTCAAGAAAAAACCATTCTCAATTCGAGATTTTATTTATAAATCCATTTATATTAATACTAGCTGAATACCCGTGCTTTGTCACGGCAGATATGTAGTTAATTTATTACGTTAAATAATGAAACATCAAAATTAACGCTATGTTTATAATTTTGTGCAGTTTATTAAAGCACTGTTCCCGTTGTGCTATATGTAATTCATCGATTGATAAGTAATCAAAGTATAATTTTTCTGGACATAGGGGCGCTCCGGACCAGTGTCAAGAAACAGATAACCTAAAGATAACCCGTTATCTTTACGTTACCAGTAACAGGAGTTTAAGGGTTCGGGATATTATTACCTCGGATATACCAACACCAGGTACAGGGTAAACTCTATGAGGGACAGAATCACAGTTTATTGTTAGTAATTCAAGGTCTGCCATCATAGTTGAAATGAAGCTCAAATAGAAATAATATTATGAAATAAATACAGTATGCTAACAGCTGAGCTGTTATCCTAGCAACGCTTGCTGCCTTGGCTTGCCTGCTCTCTAACCAAATAAAAATTCAAATTACTCTAAAAATACTTAAAAATTCAAATGTCAAAATATCCTTTCTTAGCGAATGTTGACGTTCTAAAGGGAGTGTCCATGCAAAATTTGAAATTTTCCTGTCAAGTGGTTTGGGCTGGGCGATGATAGGTCAGTGAATGAGTGGTATTTGACAAAAATATAGTAGATATTATCAATAAAAATCTATTTTAAGCTTATACCTAATACACTTTAGTTTAGTACAAAAAAGAAAATAGTAATTTAGGTTTCTGAATACACAAACACAGATACTTGCAAATGAAGGTGTTTAGAACTACCTGATGTTTAATGTACCCCACATTCTTCTTGCTAATGTTGTATGCTCTAATACATTCTAAAGTAAAATTATTTTATATGGTTAATTCTTATGAAAAATTAAATATATATATTTTTTAATTTGTGGTAATATCTTCCTATTACCACAATAGTCTGTTTTGTACAACAAAATTTGTCTAAAATTTTAATGAAAAAAAAACTATTCCACCATTCCTCCAAAATTCCCACATTCCTCTTATTTTTGGCAAAATGTTTTTGAATACCAAGCCACTTTATCAATGGTCATGCATTGGTGCCTATTGAACCTAGGCGTGCTCCTCCTTATATTCTTCTTATTGTCAAAATAAATTTCCTGCAATTCAAGCAATATTTTCTTATTATTATTTTTTTTTTTTTAAGGTATCATCGCATACTGAAAAAAGAACGAATCAAGCAAGAGTTAAAGGACTTTGAGAAGCTCCAGAAGACTGACCCTGAAGCTGCACTCGCTAAGTTGGAGCAGATCGAACGAGCTAGAGCTGAAGAAAGGATTTCGCTGAGACATCGTAACACTGGGAAATGGGCTCGGAGTCGTGCGATTCGAGCTAAATACGACACAGAGGTATTCTTCAGCTAATTACTCAATGAGTCAGAATTCATTTAGAAATCAAATTATAAAGTAAGATTTTTTCTTAGAGAAAATTCTTCGCTCCTAAAGAATGAAAAAATCTTGGGTGGTGCTCAACTCATATTTTTTATCTTGTAGTAGTGAAAGATGGAAACTTTGGTAATCCGACGGATTTGTGAGGATAGTGATGAGGAGGTCCCGATCAACAAGCATTATCACACAAACTCCCAAACTAATTTTCCATACAGATTCTATTATAACTCCTTTTCAATTTTTCAATTTTTAAGTTATTTCTCTACTGTTAATTTGTACAGCAGTCGAGAGCAGTCAGGACCTGTGTGTAAAAATCGAAGGAACACGGAACCCACATACCGTTGACTTGTACAGCAGTCGAGAGCAGTCAGGACCTGTGTACCGTTGTCTTGTGTAAAAGTCTAAGGAAGACGGGACCAATATACCAATGACTTGTCAGCAGTCGAAAAGGTCCTCGTATCTCTTGCAGTCTTTATCATCTCATTTTTCAACTTTAGAGCTATCTAGCATTACCATAGCGTACTTCTAGTATTCCTGCCTATTACTAGAGGGTATTAGGATGAAGTTTTTGATCGTGTGAGCTATCTAGCATTACCATAGCGTACTTCTAGTATTCCTGCCTATTACTAGAGGATATTAGAATGAAGTTTTTGATCGTGTGAGCTATTCAGGTGAATTAAAACTCGTTGCTTTCTCAGCCCATTCACCCTGTCAACCCTCAACAAATAACCGTTAGTTTTTATACCTCTGTACATTCCCAACAGCTTGTTTTAGAAAAATTAGTTCACTTCTAGCTCCTGAAGTGGTAACATGTTATATTCATGTTTTGTTAAATTTAGAAAAACATTTTTTTTCTGAGCGTGGCCTCCGTTCTTTAAAAAGTATTTCATAGATTAAGTTAAGTTAATTAATTATTTAATTAAATAATTAATTAACTTATTAAATATTTGTAATAATCCTTTTGTTTTTGTAAAAAAGGTGTATATACATAAAAAAAAAAATAAGTTTTTAACTCTGTCAGTGTCATGTCCAAAGTCACGGATCAAAAAGGAGGATGGGTAACTTTTTGGCCGTAGTTTTTGAGTAAATACTTCCCTTGTTTATTATTCATAACATATAGGGCAAATGGTAAGCAGAAAAACCTTCTTTTTTTTTTTATTCTCATATATAACGTTTTTATAACTTATTTTCAAACAAAGTTATTCAACTTAAAAATCATTCAAACTCAAGACTAATTAAAAATAAATAAAAATTAATAATCATTGTAAACAAAACAAAAATCAAATTGATAAAAGACGAGTTTTAATTCGGCGAGGAGATCGCTGAAAGTCGAGGCGCTGCGACCGAGAGTGGCAAAAGTATTTGACTCATGTTCTGGAGGACTCGAGTTTGATACTCATACACAAACTCATCACAGAGTCTCTTTTTATGCTCTGGGTCCTTGAGTTTATCCAAATAACAGCCAGACGCTTGCAGCCATTTATTTATGTCCCCCAGCCGTTCTTACATCGATGACTGAGAAATTGTGTCTTTTAGAAACCAGGACAAGATCGATTTGCGAGTAACATTTGGTGCTTTCCTCATAAAATATTGTATACATCACATGTATTATCCATATGATTTTTTTTAGTTTCTGTTGCCCAGCTCTTCTTCTTCCATACTGCATATTTGTTACGCCTAGGTTTTGTCATGTTCACTGGTTTGACACTGACAATTATTAAGCATAAGAGATGTTCAGGAAGGAGGATAGAGAGCTCAACGTTCTGACAAGCTGTGTGGGAGAAACCTCTCCAAGCCAACATGGATGTTAAACCATCGCACCTAGGGAATTTATTTTTAAAAAAACAAGAAAACGTTACAATGCAAATAACAAAGGTTATTGACAAAGTATCCTGAATAATAAGTTGTTTGTATTATTCACAACTTGAAACCATCGACTATTGAATAAGTTATTCTTTTGACTAGAACTACCTAGTTACTGATTATGCTTCTATTCTTCTTACAGGCGAGGATTCAGCTTTCTGAGCAGTTAGCAAAAAGTAGAGAACTGACAAGAAAAACGAACGTGAATGATAGCTCAGATTCCGATGGAGAAATGATAGAGGATGACGACGAAGGCGACAAACCTGAACGCTCTCTTGATAAAAGCATAACAAATCCTCAATCTGGCAATCCTTGGGTCAAGGAAACCGTTGTCGATGAATTCCTCACTGGGTATAAGAAATTTTGGAGTGAAAAAAATAAATTGAATCAAGAAGACAAAGAAGAATCCTCAAAATTTGAAAAAACAATTTTTGATAGATCAAATGAAAATATTCAGACGTCTATAGATGAAATTCCAAAAGATGCCCCTAAAGTACAGCTAGATTTAAATGCACATAACAATGTCTCTGCAGAAAACCTGTTAGATAATTCTCTTCCGAATCTTGAACCAACCAAAATAGATCAGTCTTGTAAAACTGATGAAGTTACTGGAAATTCTTTCAATGGAGTAGTATTGTCTGCAGATTCTCTCCAGAAAAGCACAACCAACTCTTTGAATCCAACATCAAATTCTTTACCAGATAAAAATACTTCTGAAACTGTTATACTAAATCCATCTATTAAAAACACAGAGGCTAATAATGAACAATTAAAAGCTAAAAACCATAATAGAAATGGTTCTGAAATTTCAGAGGGAGACGTTCAAAGAAATGATTATAGTGCAGACATCTTAGCCCCTGATCGTACAAAACATCAAGCTGATCTCGGTGCCATTTCACCTACACTGGCAAATATTCATCCGAGAAGTAGCTTAAAACGGAAGCTTTCCTCGGGCAACAACCAGAAGGAATTACAAAACGAAAAGCCGCCTAAAACAAGGCGAAGTCCTTACAATAAATCTGAGAGGTTGATTGGGAAGGATGTTGCTGGAATTTCATCAAAATCTTCTCCGTCTCCGAAAACTCTTCGGGACATTAGACTTGGTCCAACAGATCCTAAGAAAAGTGACAAATCGGAAACCCCGTTAGTCTCTAAATCAATAAGTACAACAAATAGTAATAAATTGCCTCTTAATGAAACCAGTATCGATATTATTGATAATTCGAGTTCTTCCTCGGATATGTCAGATAATGAAGTCGAGGAGAATGAAGATACTGTGGCATCGAAGAGTGGTTCGTGGTCTGTTATTATTCAGTCTGGCAACAACAAGAGGCAGAAGAAGAAATTTAAGAAAAAAACTAAAGCAAAAACTTTGAATGAAATATTTGATGATGCTGAAGAAGTTATTCAGAATCATACATTAGCTTTTGCCGAAAAATTGAGAAAAGAAACAGAATTAGTAAACAAAGCTGGCAAAGTTGGTAAAATTAAAGGAAACGAAGGACATTCGTCAATGAAGCCATTTAGGAATACAAGAAAGAATCATGGACTTGATGAAGCACTAATAGAAATTCATGAAGAAGGTATAAGCTCAGGAGTTAATGACTTGAAGAATATAAAGGAGAAATTGATGTGCGCAGAAAACGTTGATAAGAAAGAGCCACAAATAGACCCTAACAAGCATATTAACGTAAAACCTCAGAAGTTGTTCTCAGAGATAGGAAATTTAGAAGAAGCTGGGAACGAGTCTGATGAAGAAAACACTCAGAAGATGGACTTGATGGAAGCTTTTGCTGATGATGATATTGCAGAAGAGTTCAGGTAATAGATTTATCTTATTTCTCATCATCATCATGGCTGCTTATTAACACGTTCACTGCCAGGTCTGACGCATAGTCGGAGTAAGGGTGTCTTGTCATGTACCGGGCCCGACTATGCATCGGAGTTAGACTATTCCTTACCTTTCACTTCCCCTGCCGTTAGTAACCGAGGAAAAGCTTACAAACTTCAACTGGCAATCAGTTAGGCTTGCTGTATTTCAAGTTTCATGTTGATTCAGACAGATTCGATTTCCTTCAATTTTTTTATTTTTAATTTTGGTAATTGTTTTCAATTTTCAACAATAGCAGATTTGGTGCACTAAATGTGTCAAATATTTTTTGAAATTATTTTTCCTAGTTTATATATTCTCTGTTTTGTTGTTTTGTGGAAAAACATTAAAATGGCACATTGGGCCGCACATCAAAATTTGAGTGGCAGCAAAAGTATTAATCTCTTGTTTATTTATTCATTAATATAGTTTTTATTTTAAAAAAATATATTAATTCTGAAAGTAATAATAAAAACTAAAATTTCATTTCATTATATAGCTAGAAATGGTGATAATCATGCCTCTCCATAAGTACTATTTCTAAATTCTCTAATAGTTCTTTTGTGCAAAATGATATGATCTTTGGAGGTTTTGAATTTTTGTTTCTCCTTCAGTAAAATAAAAACTACAAACACACCTTTTTATATTTAGGGCTTTAGTGACCTTGAAGGAAGACATCATTTTCATTTTTTTTCCGGCGCATGGACATCTAGGCCATTAGCTCGGGAATATTTACTTGTTACTATTCTTCCTAAACATCCATGATGCAGCAGGGAAATTTCTCAACCGGGGAACTCTCATTTCTCGCTTGAGAATCCTTGGTGAGACTCTAGAGGGGAACTCTATTTCAAATTCACAATATTTGCTTCCTTCCTTAAAAACTCGGTATACATAACGCACAAATAATAAGAAATATCTTTTTAGTGTGAAAATAAGGAAAATATGTTCTTTAAGAGAGAAGATACCAAATTATTAATTTGCCAATGTCAGATGTTATTTTTTTTTAAATGTTTTAGAGCGGCCTGCTGGGCAAAAGAAAAACCACTTCCCCCCATTGTGAATCGGACCTGAAGCTAGAGTACTTACAGCCACTGGGCGTAATTAATTTTTTATATAAATAAAACATAAAATTGAATCAAAACTTCTTTAAGTCTGGTGCAGGTCTGAGATAATAGGATATTTGTACTACACTCCTGATTTCATGTGAAGAGATTTGGTGCTGCTCTCAAATTTAGATATTCCATTGTCAGAAACTCACAGTCTCGCAATTAGCCAGTGAAAGAGTTAAATAAAAGGACAAGTCCTTGTCGAAGATTGAAAAGTATTGTTTCAAATCAAATTTGTATTTTATAATGATTTGTCTGTTTTAGGAAAGAAAAAGATGAAGAATCTAAAAAGAATAAAGCAGAGGAAATTAGCTTGGAATTGCCAGGTTGGGGTTCGTGGGGTGGCACTAGCATTCCGACTAAATCTAAACGGAAGAGAAGGCGTTATATTGTTAAGATGCCTAACATCCCTCGAAAAGATGAAAAGAAGGATCTTGTTATTATTAACGAAGATCCATTACCAAAACTAAAACAACAGCTGGTAAGTAAAGAAAATCTTACATTTGAAGGATTGACAATGCAAGCGGTGTACGTGAGTTTGGACTGAATTGAGTTATTCTGTTTGAACTGAATGGTTTATGTCATTTTGAACTAAATAGCCTAAGTCTGACTCACACTACTTCATTTGTAATTTGTTTTGGTGGTCTGTACATTAATGCTGCAGGCTATTTTTCTAGCTTAGACTTATACAGAGTCTTGCAAAAACCATTTTATTTTCTTCAAAAGCCAGAAAACTCCTTTTATCAATCAGGAGGTATTCATTTCATTGATTAATAACATTCATATATTTTTACACAGTTTTTAAAATCATATCAGCTAATTGATGTCCCCCATTGTCCACATACTGAATAGGCTAATTTCTGGCTCTTTCAAACAGAACAACGGATGCGATAGCAATTTCTACCCAAATGTTTATTTTCATATCTTGTAGCATGAATGTACTTCACTACCAAACGTCACCAGGGGTACAATCAACTGAACTATCTACCCTCCTCAAAGTTGCCTCATAATGTAATGAGGCCCTTTAGGAAGTGTGCCTTACAAACAGTCATCAATGCCCTCAAAGTTGCCTCATAATGTAATGAGGCCCTTTAGGAAGTGTACCTTACAAACAGTCATCAATGCCCTCAAAGTTGCCTCATAATGTAATGAGGCCCTTTAGGAAGTGTGCCTTACAAACAGTCATCAATGCCCTCAAAGTTGCCTCGTAATGTAATGAGGCCCTTTAGGAAGTGTGCCCTACAAACAGTCATCAATGCCCTCAAAGTTTGAACCATTGTTCCATTCTGTTGGAACCAAATGCCTCTTAAGTCCAACTGATCCTTACAGTCAGGGATAAAAAATTCTCCAACATGCTTAACCCTTTAAGGCGCAATCATCGGAAAACAAATTAAAAAACAGCTCATGCAAAAAAATGACTCCTTTTGGTTGCTAAAACACACCCCATAGCCCATTTATTGCAAAATTAAACTTTTTAATTTTTTTGTTTAAAACGGCCTGAGCCGTTTGTGCGTTTTAAGGGTCTATGTAATATGTACTTGAATGCAAACCCGCATGACACAGGTCTAGGCATTTCCCACGTTGCGGCCACGATCTCTCGTGCTTAAAATGGTATTTCTTACATGTGTTAGTTGCCGTGGTCTCTAGATACTTTGCTTACTTATTTTCTGAATTCTATAACATTTGACGTGCTAATGGCCTCAGCAGCAGATGCACGTAAACAAACAAACAACATCTATAACATTTGATCAATAGCGCGTTTACTCAAATTAAAATTTGCGAAGAAATATTTTTACTCTTTGAGACATTTATAATTACATAATGCAGTAAGGAAATAAATAAACTGTGATAAAACAATCCGTTCTACTAGGCCTAAATTAGGATGTGGTTTTTTGCTCTTCCCGGTGTAAATATCCATATTTAATGCATATCCTGTTTCACTACAGCACAAAACCCATACTTTTGTCTAAACAATTATCAATAACATCCTAGCGACATATTCCAGAAAAATAAAGTAACAAGCAATAGTATTTCATATAGATATACGAATTATTTACGTACATTGTTGAAGGTAGATGTGGTTCTGTGGAAGGAAATCACTGATTACGCTTCAGAGGGTGAGGCGAGTTTGGGTACGCTAGGTGCCGTAAGACGACAAAGTACCGCTACTTGGGCTGTCAAGGGGTAGAAAGGGGCTGGAAGGGTTGTAAATAGTTTTAACAATCCCAGAATATCAATTAGAGCACCAGGCTATTAGAATTGGCGCCGCAAACAAATTTTTGAACATACGACGGCTTAAGCCGTCTTTTCCCCTTAAAGGGTTAAATACCGGTCTGACTTCATTTTCTTGAAAATACCAGCAGAGGAAATCGCATACCACACTGACTTTAGGTTAATGCAAAAGCATTTCTGCAATTCTCTGGGGTTTGTGTCAGCCCAGGTGCACATCTTCTTTTTGTTAATGCATCCACTCAAATGAAAATGACCTCCAAGATATCGCAACTCTGAAGATGGTGGCATGAGCTGCTGAAAGCGCTCGTAATAAAACTATTTTGTGACAAAGTGACAATTTTCATTTCTTTTTGCCAAATTTTTAGGAGCTGTAACCTCAATTTTCAATATTTTTCTATTTGTTGTTGAAAATCTTCTAAAACAAAACTTACTAAGATTTAATAGATTAACAATGATTATTTTGGAAACTTTAGCTCATATTTTCCACTCTGAATACTGTATTCTAGTTCATTCCTATGATTTTCTTCTTGTGCCAAAACCGAACTTTTTTGATAAGTTTCTGATCAAATATATTCAAATGTTTAGAACGAATCAAAATTTGTTAAAATACTAGACATTCCTGTATGTGTTAGATATACTTAATTTTTTATAAGTGAGGCATCAAATGTAAAGTAGATTTTTTCGGCTCTAAGACAGATTTTATTAGGTTGTTCTAGTTTGCAGATGCTGGCACCATCCATTACGTGGTGAATGTTCAAAAATCATTGAGTAGATTTTAAGTAAATTTATATATATAAAGTTATTATCTTTTAATTATAAAATTTTCTGCCTTTAGGTAAATGAAATTCCCTACCCATTCACAAGTGTTAAAGACTTTGAAGCGTCCATCAGAGCACCAATAGGGAAGAATTGGGTACCAGAGAAGGCTCACAAAAAACTTGTCGCTCCTCCAGTCATAACGAAAATGGGTACAGTTATTGAACCAATGAGTGATAATGTGAATTTCGGCAGGAAAAAAAAGATTATAGAAAAGCTTAAATGAAATATTTATTTTTGTATATAATGTATGTTACATTTCCAATAAAACATTTATTTTATTTTATTTTTTTTCTTGATTTCCTACAATTCTTTATGCCAAGATGGACTTGTTCTACCTGTCGTGGAGTTTAGAATTCTAAGCCCGAAGAAATATTTCCTGAAGTTTGAAGTCAACAAGATGGAATAACATAAAAGTTGAGACTTCTCATGGTGATGGTGGGGACCACGCCCGAGATATCTCGAGTACAGATATCATTTCAATTTTCCCTTTAACGAGTTAACTTGGGTGCTAAATATTTTGCAGATATTTCATGCCTGCATATCTGGCTCAAGTTCAGTCGAGCCTTCACCAAGCTCAGACAGTCCACGCCTCAAGTCTTGTATTTTTATAGCACAAATCTCTTAGAGCTCTAATTTTAAATGTTATTACTTATTATATTTTATAGCTAATATTATTGCATGAGATGCTTAAGAACACTACACATCAGTAACACATTTATTGTTTAAGTAATCATATTCTCCATATAAAGTATCTTTCAATTGATATTCAATTACTTCAAATTAGTTTTCAATTTACAGTCTATAAAATGATTGAATTGTGAGGGACTTGCATTGCATCGGCTGAAAAACTCCAAGGATCACCTTCTCTTTTAGCGCGCTCAACTTCTTCAAACAATTTCTGATATTGAGGACTTGGCGTATGGATTTCCTCACCAAATGAAGGGCACTTATTGATATCGTAGAGTTTCCTTGAAGCAGGTTTGCTCAACCCTATCTGCTCATGCCTCGGAGAACGCTTCTTCCTGGATGGATCCACCGTCAGGAGCCAATTCAGGAAACACTTGAATTCCCCTTTGAGTTTCATGCAGCATTCGTTCTGCTTATTTCGAATAGAGTTGTAAAGCTCTTTGACTTCTTTAAAATCAGCTTCGCATATTCCTAATTCTGATGCCATTGTGGGATTCTTCTTCACTTTGTCGAAAACAGCTTTGACTACTTTCTCGGGGAGCTCGCCTCTTATTACCTTGTCATATTCTGCATCTTTACTTCTCCCGGATGGTGGAATCCCTGGATTTTTCGGAACGCCTCCTTGAGGAAGGCATTTGGTCTAGAAATGAAAAATTTGTAAGAGTTATTATTTTTATGTGACTATAAAACATCATTAGAAATAGAAGTAACAAGACACTACGATTTTTAAAATTATTGTTGATTTATGTTTAGCACCACTTATTCATAATTTATGTTCTCTATTAAATTTAAGCAAGTTTATTAAATTGGGTTCAACAAATTTCTTATACCTCCTTCAAAAAAAGGACATTTATCATATATGTTTTGATAAAAGGATTGATTGTTTTGGTTCATTGAGATACAAGAATTCAACAGGATCTGAAACATCATCTATATCATAAACCCCATTGCATTGGTTGTGAATAACGCTATGGGAAAATCTGAACAAATTGGCATGGAATAAATGCTATCATCAGAAACAAAACAAGAAAAAGTTTAATACTGCCAAAAGAAAATAGAAAAGTACCTATACACTAATCAACAAATTATTATTATTTAAATTTTAACGTCCAGATTAGATTCCTGTTTTGGAGGGCATTAAACAGGCAAGGTCATTATGCCCTTCTGAGTAAATTATTATATTTATAATATTAAATTTATTTTTATTTTTATATGCTGTGAGTTGTTTTGTGTGTTGTAATGTATGCTGTGTGTAATATACTCTCTGTTTTTGTTATTATATGTACATAGACTATTTATTTTTTCCATTTAAGACTCCTCTTTTTTTTTTTTTTTCCTTTTTTTCTTCTTTATATGACTATTTTTTTGTATTTTTTTATATATATAACTATATATATATATATATATATATATATATATATATATATATATATATATATATATATATATATATATAACTATATATATATATATATATATATATATATATATATTTTATTTATTATATTTTTTTTTATTGTTTTATTTTCATAATCTGTTGTAAATGCTTATTTCTTTAAATAAATTCAAAATTGCATCGATTCCTTCAGCTGAATCCTGTAGTGCCGCTGATGCAATGCGAGAAATCCCATATTTTTCAAAACTTTCATTGAGTGGATGGAATTCCTCTAGAATATGTTGGATGGATAGAGGAACTTGTCAGGTCTCACACATTCTTGGAGCTTCTTTTGTTATTAGGTGTACGTGGGTCAGGTTAGTATGTCCTATTCTAGCCCTTGTTATTACAACCTCTTCCCTTCGGTTGCCCCTAAATGCGCTGCTCCATTTTCTTGTGGTTGGCTTTATTTTTCTAAGTTTATTAGTTAAAGGCACCTCATTCCACATGGATTCCCAGTTGTTGCGGATTCTTTGTTTCAACCATGAACTAACATCATATGCCTCGTAAATTTGTTGTGGTGGTCTTTCCATAATCGCTGCTTCGTTTCCTGGAATGCCACTGTGAGATGGAACCCAAAGGAAGTTAATAGATTTTTTCAGCTCGGATAGTTTGTGCAGGTAATTGTAAATTTTGTTTATTATTATGATAGAATTTTTCGGATTTTGAATTCTTTGCAAGGCAGACAAGGAATCCGAGCATATTACTATATGGGTTTTGTTAGAATGAATTGCAAGATGCAATGCTGCAGCTATGGCATGAAGTTCAGCAGTGAAAATAGATGTATATGGAGGTAATTTGTATTTTTCAGTTATATTGTTCGTGAAAACTGCATATCCGACGTTGTAATTTTTCTTGGAACCGTCGGTATAAATTACTTCCCAATTCAAATATTTCCTCGGAATGTTGATCATGTAATAATTTTGATGTGCCCTTAATGTTTTTAAACTTATATCAATAGTTGGTGGCCGATGTTTCCACGGAGGCTTATCCAGTGCATAGTCTGCCATTTCTACTGAAATGTCATTTATTTCACTGATGATTTGCCTATGCCTAATAGCTATTGGAGCAGGACTTGCTGGTTTTTCTTCATAAGAACTGATATGTTGTGGATGAAAGATGTGACTGTATGCCGGATTATTAGGTTGGAGCTTCATTTTTGCTATATATGAAATTAGTAATTCCTGACGTCGAAACATTAGAGGCGGCATAGAAGCTTCGGCACAAAGGCTAAGACTAGGACTTGTCCTAAAGACTCCAGTGGCAAGTCTTATACCGGTATGATGGATCGAGTCTAAGAGTAGAAGATGGTTTCTCTTTGCTGACGAATATAC
Organism: Gonocerus acuteangulatus; assembly: GCA_946811695.1. NCBI lineage: Eukaryota > Metazoa > Arthropoda > Insecta > Hemiptera > Coreidae > Gonocerus > Gonocerus acuteangulatus. The sequence goes on along the minus strand of OX328124.1, from coordinate 130,169,975 downwards.
TGCACTGCCATAATCGAGTTTTGATCGAATAAGGCTAGTGTACAGCACTAGCATTGTTTTACGGTCCCCCCAGGAGGTTTTGGCCAGTACTTTCATTATCCTTAATCGTTTAAAGCATTCATCTCGTAGGAATTTAATGTGGGACAACCAAGTTAATTTGTTATCCAATGTCAGCCCCAGGAATTTAGCTTCTTCGTAGAATCTCAGTGCGTTCCCATACATGTATAACTCTGGATACTGAGTTGGAGTTCTTTTCCTGGAGAACATTATACATCTGGTCTTGGCTGTAGAGAATCGAAGTTTATTTCTCTCTGCCCAGGCTTGTAGATTGTTAATTGTATTTTGGAGAACTCGCTTCATCCATTCGTAGCTTCTAAATCGAAGGAAGATGGTAAGATCATCCACGTAGAGGAATGCTTTAACCGACCTAGGTATTACTTCTACAATCGAGTTGATAGCAATTGCAAACAAAGTACAGCTCAGAACACTTCCCTGAGGGATGCCGTTAGCTATTTCCTTGCAACTAGCAACCGAGTCTCCTACTCTTACCCTTATAGACCTTCCTTGTAGAAAACTTTTCAAAAAATTGGCCAGTTTTCCTCTGAAACCCCATTTGTACAGAGTGTTGAGGATTGAGTTTCTGTTTATGGTGTCGTATGCTTTTTCTATGTCAAAACATATCCCCACTGCTTCCTTTTGCTGAATGAATGTGTTTAATATCTCAGCCTCCATAGTTACTAGCTCGTCGATTGTTGACCGACCTTTGCGAAAACCACTCTGGAATGGAGATAAAAGATTGAGTTTTTCTATGACCCACATTTAACGTCCATTATTATTAACTACGAATTTTGGGACGGGTTATCTATAGGTTACCACCCTTTTCTAGCCAGGATAGGGCTGATGTCTTTTCTTTAGGAAAAAGAAAAGCCACCACCCCATAGTGAGAATCAACAAATTAATAAACGAGCCTTAACAAAAAATAATACAATAAAATAAACAAAAATTGACTCTTAAATGTAACATAACATTTAAAGTTTTTGGGAAGGTAAATATTTTGAAATTATTATTATTTAATAGAGGACTCGACTACAATGTGGTGTATTGGAGAGGAAGAAATATCTCAGCACATACAGGCTAATGTAGGCACATGCCTACGGTAGCCTGATGTATTTTGGAAGGGCAAGTATAGGATCCAAGGAAATTGGTGAAACATCGCTCCAAGGAGCTTAGACTTTATGTATGGAGTCAATACTTTGAATGGACGGGAGACAATGGACGCAAATCACAATAGATCCTGGCTGGCCGCTGTTTTAGAAGCAGCTCCAAGTCTTGTCAAGTATTGCCAGTATAGAAAATATATGCATAAGTTTGTGGATATGTCTATGTATGTTTATTAATATAATACTAACATAGGACTAAAAACATTATATGTGGCCAACTCTTCTCAATGAGGAAACCTTGTATGCTATTACTAAATAATAATCTGTACCCCGGAGGTAAAGGACACCATGCCCACTTTTAATAACACCAAGTTCTTATTGTGGATTCTTCGATCCATATAATGGTATATGGCACTATCTTGTGTTCCCATATATAATGAAGATAAGTCATTGAAAAATAAAATCATGTATGTTTTCATTTGACGTAAAACATGCCATGTGGACTTGTGATTTTATTTTACTATAATCAATACTTCCAATTACCTAGCAATGTCAATAACAATGTAAAACATTTTCTTTAAATTGTTTCTATAAGTAACAAGGAAAACAAATTTTAGTAGTTCAAAGTTATGTAAAATTGCCTCTCCTGAACCAATACAAATATGTGACGAGGTGTCCTTTACCTCCAGGGTATCCTAATAATAATACTGAGTTTTGAGTCTATAAATCTACTTGGTAATAAAGAATCATTCTTACTTGATCATCCTGTCCAAATCTACAAGCAGCACCTTTCTTCTTTGGAACACTCTTCACCTTAGCGTTGTCTTCTAATTTACTCCCTTCATTTAGCTCTTTTGTTTCATCAGGCTCATTTTCCTCAATTTGGTTTGGTGTAGAATTCACTTCAATCTTTAATGTAGCATTTTCCCTATTAGATTCTGTAATTGGTTGAACTGATACAAATGGAATTGTAGTTGTTCGATAGCTACTCCCTTTTCTAGCGGTTCCTGTCCTAAGTGTGCTCCTACCGGTTGTTTTCGAGTCCTTCTTTGCATCCTTGGACTGAATCAGTTTTGATATCTTCTGTTTGATTCCAAGCAAACCTCCTTTAACAGCACTAGTCTCTTCGGGAGCTTTGTCATCATAGTAACTGTAGTCGTAGTCTGAAGATTTTGTTGCTGCTCTTTTAACTATAATTTTCTGTGGTGTTTTACTCGGCTCTTTATAAACTAAGATCGGATCTCTGTTTAATATGTCGATCTGCAAACTCCCAGGCAGCTCCCCATTATCTCCTGTTATCTTCTGGATCAATTCATTGTCATAAAAAGAATCTGAATTTCTCATCAGAACACGACACGACTCATCTTTAGAAATATTGCTTTTTGGAGTCGCATTTGTACTTCCATTCAAACTAATTTTATTTGGTATTTCATTACATGCATTTTCACCATTAGTTTGTAATTTTGTATCGTACAATTCAAGTGTTGCATTTTTTTGTGGTCCGACAAAATACAACAGATTACACCTGTCACAGGCACTGACACCAGTACTTTTATTTTTTGATATTCTTTCATTATTATTATAAACATCAATTTTGAGCTCTGGTTTGAGATCATAATTATCATTCATATTACTGCCTATTAATGATTTTGTTTCTATAGATTTGGAAGTGCTCTGATGTTTAACCCTATCGTCTCCTGAAAAGCAAGGTGAACATTGAACATAAAATGCAGAAGATAAACAAAAAATGTGTAATTACATAAAGGAGTGTTGACTTATAAGTCCCATCCAACTAAGAGAAGCTGCACCGTGATCGTAAACACGTGGTACATGAATATTCTGTTAGATACATAACCTAGCAATATTTAAGTAAAATTAATAATTATATTTGTTATTGACAACACTGTTTGTCCTAAGTGAGAGCTTGCTTGACAGGCTCTGTCTGTCATGTCGTTGCCCACGTTGTGTGAACATCTCCGCTCTGTCTGTCATGTCGTTGCCCACGTTGTGTGAACATCTCCGCTCTGTCTGTTATGTCGTTGCCCACGTTGTGTGAACATCTCCGCTCTGTGTAATAAATGTGTCAATCCAAATCTGGCTTTATCTAAGTAATCCTGGTGCAGACATTATTTCTAACATATTCTTTACCTTATGAATCACAAAGGTCCGACTCACAGGAACTGTGTCATTTTAGTGTGTCTCCGTTCTTATCCCTAGTGCCATTTGTAACGGAATAGAAACAGTTATTGGTTTGTTTTGATCTTTTGCGAAAAATGTAAACACATTTCAAAATGAAAAATAAAATATCAAAGAGAAACAGGATTGATAGGAACTGCCTCATCCCTGTGTCTCCGTATTATCCATACCACTGACGTGAACAGGGAAGCTTGCAATAATAACACTTAGTATATCTCCTACAATGAACCAACCAAAACTTCAGGAACATGGAGCACTATTTTCTCTGACTGAGGTGTTCTAAATCTTTCCTGGCATTCCATTGGCTACCTTACACTTAGCACACATCCAGGCCCCATCTCTTCCCATTTCACTTACATCCCCTTCGCTTTCGGCCCACTTCCTGATAACATACTGTTTACTTCCTGTTAAATATTTCCATTAAAGGAAATTTGGTTTTTCCATTATGAAAGACTAAGCTTTTTTAATAATTATGGATAATGATTTAAATGTAAAGACATCTCCAAATGTCAAAGATCAGGATTGGATAGACCGACTTGGAAGTGGCCCTGAAGTAGACAGGCAGATCGGGATTGGATAGACAGACTTGGAAGTGGTCCTTAAGTAGACAGGCAGATCGGGATTGGATAGACAGACTTGAAAGTGGCCCTGAAGTAGACAGACAGACTGAAAGTGGATAGACAGATTGGTAGTAGCCCTGAAGTAGACAGGCAGATCGGGATTGGATAGACTGACTTGGAAGTGGCCCTGAAGTAGACAGACAGATCGGGATTGGATAGACAGACTTGGAAGTGGCCCTGAAGTAGACAGACAGATCGGGATTGGATAGACAGACTTGGAAGTGGCCCTGAAGTAGACAGACAGACTGGAAGTGGATAGACAGATAGGTAGTAGCCCTGAAGTAAGTATGCATGATGTTTTGGGAGTTAGATTATGACTAAAGCTCGTTCCATGCTAAAATAGAAAGAATAATATAAAAATACTAATAATTATTATATGTAAAAAGCACAGAATAAATTCCTACAAAACAGAAAGGATAATAGCTACCTTTAGCTGGAACATTTAATAAATTTTGTGCGTCCAGGACCTGAAAAGAGGAAACTGTTAATACAAAAGAATAAAAATGAATTTTAGTTCTATTTCTTGTTTGATTTTACTCTTAATATGACTAAATATTTTAAATTAAAAGTAAATATGCCTAAAGTTGAACAGGATTTTAAGGTAAGGTCATTGGCGGCTCTAGACTAACATTTCTGGGGGGGGAGGGGCTAATTTAGTATGAGCTTGCTGCCGTAAGTGGAGGTGTAGAATCAAATTTTTATAACCAGGCACCCGGAAATCATTAAGGAAGTATTTGATACTCTAAGAACGTGCATTAATTAGAACTTATTACTATTAATTTGCCTAAACAATTTATTTTTTTAACTTAACCAAAAAAGATTGTGAACTTTCATTTCACTCAAACACAAAACAGGTGCACCCCCTCCTCATACTGCAGAGGGTATAAACAGATATGCACCCCGTACTGCAGAGGGTATAAACAAGGTGCCCCGCCCCCCCACCACCACAGAGGGTATAAACAAGGTGCACCCCTTACTGCAGAGGGTATAAACAAGGTGCACCCCTTACTGCAGAAGGTATAAACAAGGTGCACCCTGTACTGCAGAGGGTATAAACAAGGTGCACCCCTTACTGCAGAAGATATAAACAAGGTGCACCCTGTACTGCAGAGGGTATAAACAAGGTGCACCCTGTACTGCAGAAGGTATAAACAAGGTGCACCCTGTACTGCAGAGGGTATAAACAAGGTGCACCCTGTACTGCAGAAGGTATAAACAAGGTGCACCCTGTACTGCAGAGGGTATAAACAAGGTGTACCCCCACCACAGAGGGTATAAACAAGGTGCACCCCTTACTGCAGAAGGAATAAACAAGGTGCACCCTGTACTGCAGAGGGTATAAGCAATGTGCTCCCTTCCACCAGATTGGGTATAAACAAGGTGTACCCCCTCCCCCCACCAAAGAGGGTATAAACAAGGTGCACCCTGTACTGCAGAGGATATAAACATGGTGCACCCCCTCCCCCCACCAAAGAGGGTATAAACAAGGTGCACCCTGTACTGCAGAGGATATAAACATGGTGCACCCCCTCCCCCCTAATATAACTAAATATATTTATTACTTTAATTTAATTTTAACATCTCTTCAGGCTTATCAGACATGAGCGGTCATTTGTTAATAAATAAATAAAGACATCTGTTTATAAATTTTTGGGATGGGTTATACACAGGTTACCACCCACCAGCCATGATAGGGCTGATGCCTTTTATTTTTTTTTAAACACCTTGTGGATATCAAACCCACAACTCTAGGTGCAGAGTGTTCATGCTTCTTACAATCAATTTCAACTTAAAATAATGATTTAGATATCTAAATTAGATAGTTCCATGTTATCGTATGATGGGACTATCATTAAACTTAAATCAATTTACACCTCATCCTTGCTAATAAACCACAAATATATTTATTGTATCCGTTCAAATGTACATAACATTAATTACATGGTGCTAGTAGTACTTATAAATTCCAGACAATAGTGCAGAGATAATTTTTTTATGTTGTATCAACCATTCAGCTATTGGTGCAGTGGGATGGGGCTCTTTAATAATCCTAACAGCGTATGGAAGAATAGGAAATCAGACAAAATAAATAGAAGAGAAGTTTGTGCCATCACCCGTAACTAAGGCAAAACAAACATAAGATCTCGGGCTCACTATATAATGTACAGGCTGCAGTTGGGTTACAAATGAAAAATGTAAATCTGCACGGCCCCCAAAATGGTGTTCATTATATCAAGAAGGAAAAGAAAATGAGAAAGAACTCAACAGATACTTCCAGAATGTGTAAGAACAAGTTAGTGGTGTGAGATTGGAAGGACCTGGCTATAAACCATAATGTTTCGGATGAGGTAACGGGAGAAGCTTACATCATACAATGACTAGGAATGTAAGCAATTTTAATGTATATTTTGAAACTATGAACATTTAGATAAATAAAGAAAAATGTTAAAAAAATAGAATTTTAATCTAAAAGAAAAAATATTTTTTATAAAGTTGAAGTAGATTTCTTTTTTTTACTTTACCTGGGAACAAAATGTACTGACTGCAATGTAGATTGATACAAAGTTAAGAAATTGCATGCAGCTTGCGTCTGTAAAGAGAAAAACCAGATTATATTAAAAACCTAGCTTGAATAGCCAAAAGGTCAACATTTTTATCATTTAAAATATTCATGGCTGAAAATAGGGTGTTAGTTGAAGCCTACGGAAGGCAAGAACATGTAAATTTTCAAAATAATAAAGCCGACTCTCAGGGACTGTGTAAATATAAACATGTTTCCATGTAATTCTTATACCTGATGTGATTTTAAAAGCATAGAATAGAAATTCTAAATACCAATATTTTCCATTTATTAAAACATCCTGCTTAAAATATGCACACCCCCCCCTCCCCCACCCGCTTTTTTCTCAAACTTACCTCGATCCATCACATACAGAAATGATTCATGAATGAGGCATAGTTCCCTCAGATTTTCTCTTAGCCGAATCCCAACTATGCCTAGACTTCTTATCACCTCAACGGTTAACTATCTGCATTGCTTTACTTTATAACATATTTTCATTTGGCTATAATTTTGATGGCTGTCTCAAACCAATGAAGCCTAAGGGGTAGAAGTTTGGTGACAGGACACTAGTAGCCATAAGATTTCATATCTCGAATTGCTGGATATGAAATTCTTTTGGTTTTACCCTGCTCAGAGTTGTGATGAAGGATCGAAAAACAAAAAAAGGATTTAGAAATAAGTAGTTCACAGTAAAAGCCTTTTCAAAACTATTAAATAAAAGTTCTTGCTTCATATTTTTTTAAATTTTCTAATAGATAATATATCTAGACATATTCCTTTGTTATGCCTGAGCTAACCCAATTTTTTTTTTTTTTTTTTTTTTTTTTTTTTTTTTGATAATTCTTAGTTTATCAAGCTTGGCAAATAAATCTTTTAATTTGGAATTTTCTCTTATTTTATATCTTGTATCTAACAGTAGAAAATATTTTCTCAAACATTCTTCTTTCTCATCTCCATAGCAGATTTTCACTGGCTACAGTCATATTCTAGGGAGGTGTTTAAATTGCATCGTAACGCACATAGCATAAAGACCTACTGCCTTTATGTGCGGTGGTTAGGCTGTGGCATGGTTGTCTGGAAGGGTCACCAGAAAGAGAGAGAGAGAGAGAGAGAGAGGAAGGCCGTGCAAGAGATGATTAGATGACGGACCTCAAGCAGCAAAATCTAGGATGATGTCACACCAAGGCACCATCTAGAGTGAAATGGAAGATTATGTAAGAGGGTTTGGTTCTAAATGGACCATAACACCATTCACTTAATTATTTAATAAATTTATAAGAAGTACCCTAAAAAAAGTATTTGTTAAACTTTTACGTATAAGTTTTTAATTTAATTTAAATTTTAACCACTATTATAATTAACTCAAAATTTTAGGATGGGTTATCTATAGGTCACCACACTTTTCTAGCCAGGATAGGGCTTATGCCTTTTCTTTTTTCCAAAGAAAAGCCACGTCCCCTAGTGAGAATCGAATACTCGACCTTTGCCACGGAGTGTTAAGTGCTCACACCTTAACATTCACAGCCACTGGGCCTCCAATATTTCTGATAACTCATGAAAATAAAAATAATATTACCTTTATTCATTTGATATTTTTTTCACTCTAGAATTCCAATTACATTATGAAAGACGTAACCTCATTGAGGTTTACCTTCTGAAAGCTGATTAAATTTTACAACTTTTCGGCAGCGTGCAAGAATTTTTTTTGGAAGTGTAGTGATTTTTGAAAAGTTGTCGCTAACAAGAAGCTTTTATTAATTTCTATTTTTTGAATTGATATTGCGGTTTGAAAGAGATACTTGTGAACATTGAATGTGCATTACTCTTAATGAAAATTTAATTCTGATTCCAAAAATGTAATGAATTGTTGAAACAAAATGTGTACAAGCAGAAAAATTGGAGTTGTACTTCAAAAACACAGTTTTCTTTAAAGAACTTTTAGAACGGCATATGTCTTGAACGGAGTGAGATAGAAATGAGTGGTTGGTGGTGTTGAAGTACATTTTTTGTCTAGTTTTTCCACCTGAAGGATTGTCATTAATAAGTTTTTAGAGTAAATTAACTTATATGTACACAAAGGTACTAATTATAAAAGAAGTTCATAATTATTACCCCCTTGAAAATACAAGCTGAAAATTTAAAATAGTACATAAACTTTTTCTATGTATGATCTTTTCACAGTTTTGTCAGAAATGGTTGATTTTCAATCAAAACAATCAATCATTGAATCCACTTTGTATTATTCATTCAGTTTTTGTGATTTGCTACAATTTGCCATCAACCTCGGGCGAGTGAAGGATTAGGAGGGAGGGATGAATGGTAATAATATACTAGTAGCAAGAGACTTCCATTACCTCACCTCTGGTACAAGGCTCAAGATCCCGTGTCAAGTTCATGTCAATCTACTGTACATGTACTAATGATTACAATTCATCTTAATAAAACAATAAAACATAATATTGCTGTTTTCATTGAAAAATATTCAAGCAAATTAATTATTAAAGCTGTTAAATTAAAACTTTAATCTGATTAAAAGTTCACTTACTGCTTTGCACTGATATAGGTTCTTCCCACGTCACCGTTTATTAACATAGTTCAGATTTTCAGTTTCATTCAAAACTGCTGATGACAAAAATAACACTGACAGCTTGTTTTTATTTCTTCTCAAAATGTTAAAATTGTTTTATATCACATTTAGTCGTTGTGTTAAATACCTTGCTTGAATCTACATCTACAACACTACCTTCTGTCAAGAGTAATAGTATAATTATTTTGAATATATAAACATTCAAATAAAACCAAAACAAAAATTCCAGCAAATATTAGGAATTAATAGTTCACAAAATAATTAAAATTTCAAAATGAGTGTACTTCATGATGGCTTACATGTAAAACAAACCCAAATAAACTTAACCTGTAGAAAATATTATTTCTCAGTGTTCTTGAAACATGTGATCAGTAAGTAGATATTAAATTATATTTATTTAAATGTTAACGTCCATTATTATTAACTAAGAATTTTAGGACGGGTTATCTATAGGTTACCACCCTTTTCTAGCCAGGATAGGGCTGATGCCATTTCTTTTTTCTGAAGATAAGCCACCAGTCCATAGTGGGGATCGAACCATTTAAATTATAAATAACTTTAAAAAATTATAACCTTGAGACTTCCTTTGACATCACAGTAACCCTAGGAGGTGGGAGTTCATATTGTCCAAAACCCTTCTATTCTACACAAGACTGTTGGAGTTATATTTATCTATAAATCATATAATAATAAATTATATAAGAATAGAAAATACTATAAAAATTTTATTTTAATTTCAATGTTCATTTATAAGTAACTCAACATCTTAGGATGAGTTATCTACAATTTACCACTCTTTTCTAGCCAAGATAGGGCTCATGTCTTTTCTTTTTTATGAAGAAAAACTGACATTCCGAGAGGGAACCGAACCCAAATCCTAGGCCCCTTAACTTAATTGGCATCTTGGCTCCTTCCCATATATATCCATTCATACATAAACACACATGCATATACATACATACACACATATACAAGATGTACATGTGTATACATACATGCATACACATAAATATATACATATACAAACATATAGAAAGGTTGAATTTCTAATTTTGTAGTTATGTGAGTATACAAATGAAATATATAAATCTAAAGTTTAGACGTATTATTTGAAATAACTAAGATCTGTATATTAATCATGTGCTGACTATGATCAAATTCTCGCTTATTTTAATCATTTAACGTTTTAGAATTCAACATAACTAAACTTGATTAATATTTATATAAGTTAAAATAGTTGGCACTAATGGCTGAGATGTTGATGCGCCGTAAAAAAAAAAAAAAAAAAAAAAAAAAAAAAAAATTTGTTGTTTGAATTTAATTTTCGGTAATGCAGCAGTATTGGGGGGTAGTTTCTTATTTGGTAGGTGTTTTGTACGTAGTTTGAATAATTCTAAATAAATCTTCTGGTGCAGTTTCTTTGCAGAGAGTACAAACCAATTTCGGTTGATGCTATATGTAATAATTTTGATTGTAAATTTAATATTAAAGTTGCTGCAGGTTCTTAATTGGGCTATGAACTTTAGAGTATGGATAGGCATATTTAATGATAGATTGTTTTGTGACAATCCGGGTTCAATCTTCAGATTTTTATTTGGGAAGGCCTAGCTCCCCTCCAGCCATGCCCCTTCTTGTTCTTTTATTTGCGGGCGGGCTATAGTTTGTCGATATTTTATGTAAGTAGATTATCATCAAGGTTTGACCAGAAATCAGGACAATTTAAATTCTGTATTAGATTTTTGATTTGAGTTGCCCAATTAAACTCTGTTGCATTGGAGGGAGCTAGGTCGAGTGTTAGTAACCTATTGTATCACAATTTGGGTAGTCTGGTATCGTCCATAAGTAATAGCTTTTGGAGCCAAAGTAGTGCTGACTTGATCACCTGGCAGCTCACACAATCAATTCCTGTTTCTAGTCGGAGTAGAGCTAGGGGCAGAATGTGTACTAAGAGGCCGACGTTCAAACCAGGCATTGGTTTTAGGTGGCTAAGGACAGTGTGTTGATTGTACTGGGGTGTGAGTGAATTGAGAGTTGATTGGGGTGTTGTTCACTCCGCCTGAAACTTCTGATTCGAATAATCAAATACTTAGAAGGTAGGAAAAATTCACCGCTCACTTTTGACCTTATTATAGTAATGAGGTTCAGCTGAGGTAACCTGATTGTATCATCAATGGTATCCGTTCCATAAAGAGGAAATATAGGAAAGCATTCTGGAAATGTAGGTTTATTCTCTAAATAAATCAGGTGATTATCATGAAATCGAAAATACTCGGCTCTGAGTACTGCTTATAGATAAGCTTGCCCTTCGTCCAGGTTTGATCGGGACAGTCCCGGTATTCTGCTCTTGTCCCGGTGTCCCGTCCGGTTTTATCAATTCCCGGAATCGGCTGTAAGATCTAAAACGCAGTGAAATTATATTTTTAAGATTCTTTTATAAATCGGCTACTTTCTACAATCAATATACCGCGCACAGTGTCAAAGAAGTGAGAAGTATTCTAACTGTAAATATGTGAAATTCTTCCAAAGCGATGTCACCGGCCAACGTATCTACTTTTTGGCTGGGCGATTTTTTTTAAGCCAATTAAGAAGCAAAAATTCCTGCTTTTTTTTCCAAAAAATTCTCGAATTACAGGTGGAGGCCCGGTGGCCGTGAGTGTTAAAGCGTGACCACTTAGCAATCCGGGGGTTCGTTTCACACTATGGGGCGGTGGCTTTACCTTCGAAAAAAAAGAAAAGGCTTCAGCCCTATCCTGGCTAGAAAAGGGTGGTAACCTATAGATAACCCGTCCTAAAATTCGTAGTTAATAATAATGGACGTTAACATTTAAGTAATAATTACAGGATATTTTCATTTTCGTTGATGAATATGGTGCACTTATAACATAAGGAATTCATGAATATAAATAAATTTAGGAAATCGGAATGTAATACTCAGCATTTTCTGTGAATACCGCGCTGTAGTACTTCCTAACATTCTATGGAACTGTTCGATAAGAATTAGCAGTTATTTCTGTTACTTCTAACTGCTAATCATTATTAGCATTAGCAGTTTGAAGAAAGAAAAAAAAAATCAGTCCCGTAACAGGCCACGAGGGCCCTGAGGGGCAGATACTATAGAGATATCTGATTCATGACCAACGGCACACTAGGGAGATAGTATGGTCAGTACTATGCTCCGGCCGCCTGATTTTCCCCTTGGCTGCTTTGACTGCTAGAGTCATTAGCACTCAAGGTACCCATTATTAAATTAATTAAAGGCTGGGTTGGCCTAGGGATGGTCAGGGAGGCCGAATTCAACCCATGAACAAAGACTCTAGAAGAAAAAATCTTTAGTGCTTGCTCGGGATTTGAGCTCAGGTCCTCCAACTTATTAGTCCAGTGCTCTACCACTGAGCTAACCTCGCCCCCTATTAGTCCAGTGCTCTACCACTGAGCTAACCTCGCCCCAGCAGTTTGAAGAGTTAACAGAAAATAGCGCTATTTCACATCACTGCTTGGAAGATAGATGGTACAGAAATATATTTAAACCGTATTCATTGGGTAGGTTGTACTCATGCATAGAGTACGCCTTTCAACAACTATCTTCATATATTCTGGTGAGCGTCTTTAAATTTGCATAATATACAAATTTACAGACTTCTGGAATATATATATATATATATATATATATATATATATATATATATATATATATATATATGTATGTATGTATGTATATATGGGGCGAGGTTAGCTGAGTGGTAGAGCACTGGACTCATATGCTGGAGGACCTGAGTTCAAATCCCGAGCATAGTACTAAAGATTTTATCTTCTAGTGTCTTCGTTCATGGGTTGAATTTGGCCTTCCTTACCGTGCCTACTCAGCCTTTAATAAATTTATCAATGGGTACCTTGGGTGCTAATGACTCTAGCAGTCGAAGCAGCCAAGGGGAAAATCAGGCGGCCAGAGCATAGTACTGACCACACTATCTCCCTAGTTTGCCGTATGGTCATGAATCAGATACCTCTATAGTACCCGCCCTTCAGGGGCCTCATGGCCTGTTATAGACTGATATATATATATATATATATATATATATATATATATATATAATTTTTTTTTTTAGCACGGTTACTCCCTATCTCCATAGGGAGAACCCGCTTATGAGGTCTACCTCATGACGCAATCCGGAAGTGCCGACTAGAAACTTTCACGTTTCAGACCCTGTAGATCACGAAAATATAGGTGGCCCAAATTTGTATATATACATATATATATATATATATATATATATATATATATATATATATATATATATATATGCTTGTCTGTTCGCTCTCTAGCAAGCTCAAAAATGGTCCGATTTTGACGAAATTTGGTACAAAAATCTGTCGTCTAATTTGAAAGGTCAAGTTCATTAACCAGTAGAATCCGCTCACTAGAAGATAGTGTTTGGGGCGAAATTCGCGCAAAAAATATCGTACGCTTACGTTTTTAGCGCGGTTCCTCCCTCCCCCATAGGGAGGAACCCCGCTTATAGGGTTGATACAATGAAACAATCCGGAAGTGCCGACTAGAAAATTTCGCGTTTCAGAACCCCTAGAGACCGAAAATAACGGTGGTTCAAATTTGTATATATATATATATATATATATATATATATATATATATAAAATAAAGTCCGACTAGCAGGAACTGCGTCATCTTAGCGCGGTTCCATTCATATCCCTAGTGTTATTTTGTAGACTTAGAATAGAAACAGTTATTACTTTGTTTGGATCATTCCTAATGTAAACAAATATGAAAAAAAAAAACATGATTTTCGGCTAGGGATGAAACCAGGGTGTCAACGATTTAAATCAATTGATTTAAATCAGTGATTTAAATCATGATTAAAATCATTTGATTTTTTTAAAAAAAATCATTGATTTAAACCAATTGATTTTATTAAAAAAAATAATTATATATTTTTTGTTAACTTTAGTTTATTTTTTTAACATAAATCTAGCTAGTTCTGCCTTTTTTTCAGCCATTTCAACATTTCGTCTTTATTTTTGTCCCTAGGGCCTACCCTCACTTGACTGTTCTTATCTATTCAAAGTCGCTTTCTTTTATGACCCTTTCTTTGTTTTTAATTCTCCATATACACCTTTTAAGTTTAAGATAAAAGAGATTGGCAGGTAGAGGGCGAAGTGAATGCTTTAAATTGGTGGAAGTCTTTGTCGGCCTTAAAATATGGTATTTCCTCAAAAGAACTGTTAATAATAGAGCAGCTTATGACAGGAAAGGCAACTTCTGCAAGGGTTGAAAGAATGTTTTTAACCCTTGGTTTTGTTCACAGTCAAATGAGAAACTACCTAATTAGTTATGAAAAGGCTGACAAACTGGCGTTTTTGTTCAAAGCTTTAAATAAATAATATTACTGTTGTTATACGTGATTAATAGGGAATGGATGTTCATGTAATATAAAATTCAAAATATGTATTTATATATTTAACTATTTATAATAAAATATGTAATAAAAAATTGAAAATATTTAGTAAACAAATACCTTAAAAACTATAAAATATTGAAAAGAAAAGCATAAATAATAAGTAGGAACTCTGTTATTATTAATGGAAAGAACAAAAGTATAGAACAAAACAGGGTGTCAACGATTTAAATCAATTGATTTCATAAAAAAAAAACAAAAAAAAAACATTGATTTAAACCAACTGATTTTATTAAAGAAATTATTATTATATTTTTTTTTTAAACTTAAATCTAACTAGTTCTGCCATTTTTCAGCCATTTCAACATTTTGTTTTTATTTATGTCCCTAGGGCCTACCCTCACTCGACCATTCTTATCTATTCAAAGTCTGTGTCCTTTATGACCCTTCCTTTGTTTTTAATTCTGCATTAAATAAATAATAAAGCTTTAAATAAATAATATTACTGTTGTTATACGTGATTAATAGGGAATGGGTGTTCATGTAAAATAAAATTCAAAATATGAACATATATATTTAACTATTTATAATAAAATATTGAAAATATTTAGTAAACAAATACAATAAAAACTATAAAATATTGCGAAGAAAAGCATAAATAATAAGTAGGAACTCTATTATTAATGGAAAGAACAAAAGTATAGGATAGGAGGTAAATATATGAAAAGTCCCCACCCGTGGCCTTTGATCCGAGGGGGGGGGGGGGTTAGAAGGTCCAATTTTTCGGGTTTTCACTTATATCTCGGAAACCCTGCGTCCTAGCGAGATGACTATTCTATAAGAAATAAAAGCTGATTAATAGAGCCCGGAAGTTAGGCATTTATTTTTGGTTAAAATAGGCACTTGAAATACTGAAAATAGGCAGTACTGTAATTAAAATAGGCATTTATTAGGAGTGAAGGAAAAAAAATAAATCTTACTCATTAATGAAAATATGTATTTTAAATACCCATTCATTTCTTTATTACCAATTTATCACAGAATTAGTGTACTTACTCTTACTTTCCCTCCTTACAAGCAATAATAAGATACTTTTTAAAGTATCAAAAGTCATAGACCTTCTCAGAAAAAAAATGTTTTTCATCATGGAAAAACTTCCTCTGCATTATCCCATAATTTCGAAATCCGGAGTACCAGGTAATTACGCCATTGTCACAGCAAAAGGGGTGTGAGGAAGGAGACGTACTTCTCTCATTCTCTCTCTATCCTACTATTCATTATGCTTGTGTATTCCTTCTACTAAGGAAGGTTCTGTTATTTACAGAAGTTAAATCCATGGGTTGGGAAAATAAGCTTTCGAATAGATATTTGTGATGGCAATATGTACTTTAATTTGTGCAACCTTTTTTGTCTTCGCTGAACGGTGCTTTTTAAAATGTTTAAATCGCAGAAAAAAATTGCATAATGAGCAAAAAAAAGCAACGGAAGCCAAAATAGGCAAAAAAGGCAAAATAAAAATTGCCTCTACACTTGCGAAAACATATTTATTTCTATCAGATTCTTCATTATAGCCATTGAGATAAAAAAGGCATTTTGCCTAACTTCCGGGCTCTACTGATTAAATATGCTACAAGTTCTAATCAATAAAGTTTTTCAAGATATCTTTAGTTTTCGAATTGAAAGATTCAATGGGCGACAGTTGTCGCCAGATTTCACGATGAACACTAAAATTGTTTTTACGTTTGAAGGAAAATACATAAAATAGCAAAGTAATATATATAATTGAAGGGAATGCAATAATCTACAACCCTATAACCGACATTTATTTTTTGGGTACATCGTTGAAGAGATATCCGGTCGAAAATAGAAAAAGTGTATTTTTTTCCTAAATGACAGACTTTCAAGAGCGGATATTTCGAACTCTAAAGATATCTCGAAAAACTTTATTGAATAGAACTTGTAGGAAATTTAATCAGCTTTCATTTGTTATAGAATAGTCATGTCGCTAGGACGCATGGTTTCCGAGAAGTGAAAACCCGAAAAATGGGACCTTCTGAACCCCCCCTCCCCCGGGCACAAAGGCTATGGACTTTTGATATGTTCACCTCCTATCCAGCCCAAACAAAGTTACAAAGTCAAAAATTTTGTTCCAAAAATTTCCATCTATAACTGTTCGTTGCCTGGACTGTAAAGTCACTGGTGTGTATTTGAAGGCAACAATCAACTGCTCTGAAGACTGGGATTCAGCTCAACTGTTAATCGTTTTGCCACTATGGATATAATAATGTGGATATTTTTCCACCGAAGGGTTTTTTCTAGACTGTCTTTTCACTTTATTTTTAATTTATTCCCAGTATCTCCTTCTAAAACCTGGATTTTCTCTATTCCTCTGTATGATTCTAATGCTATCCACTAACAACATGCCTTTTGTACCTAGTATTGACATAGTATATACACAGCCACCTTCTTGGAATTAGAGAAGACACGGTCATCTAGACTCAATGGGTAAAGTTTTATTTTCTTTCTCGGTTTTCCTTTATTTCTTCAATTACAAAATAAAAAGAATACTAAAATATGTAGCAAACATATGTATTTATGGCAGAATATGTAAAAATATGGGGTTTTGACAAAATATGTAAAATAAAAAACTGTTTAAATACTTTAAAATCACTTAAAACGTGCAGAATTACATCAATACTTACAATTTACGAATCAGAAAAAAATATGTAAATACAATAACATCCGTTCCATAGTGATTAATATTTCTGTAAAGCTCCATTTGTAAAATCTTTGTTTTAAAATTTGAAAATTAAGCCATTATATATACAAGGGTCAAAATTATCCTATATTTTGAGACCAGAGTTTCTGTACATTTAAATTTAATGTCTTTAATTGCCAAAAATTACTGATTTTCATCAATTTAAGTCTTTAAATTCACAGAAATTCCGGTCTCAAAATATAAAACAATTTCAGCCCCTGTATATGTGATCTGTAAATTCTACTATTCTCCCAAAATTATCCACTTAAGACAAAATACTTTAGAATAACTATTTCATTATTTGCATTGTAAATAAACAAATATTTTAGTTACAGGTTTATATAATGAACAACTAGGTAATAACTAGCTCTTTATATAGACTAGATACATTTATTATACTGATTTCTTTTTTAAATCCGGTTTTAGTAGAAAAATCCAATTTAATTAAACAAATCCGATTTAAATAAATAAAAAAAAATTGATTTAAATAAAATTAATCCGATTTTTTTTTTGTTTTTTTTTTTTAAAATCATGATTTTTTACACCCTGCCCTGTACCTAGAATTGAGATAGTACATATACAGCTACCTTCTTGGAATTAGAAAAATCACAGTTACCTAGACTCAATAGGTAAAGTTTTATTTTCTTTCTCGGTTTTCCTTTATTTCTTCAATTACAAAATAAAAAGAATATTAAAATATGTAGCAAACATATGTATTTATGGCAGAATATGTAAAAATATGGAGTTTTGACAAAATATGTAAAATAAAAAACTGTTTAAATACTTTTAAAACACTTAAAACGTGCAGAATTACATCAATACTAAGAATTTACGAATCAGAAAAGAATATGTAAATAATATTACATCTGTTCCCTAGTGATTAATATTTCTGTAAAGCTTCATTTCTAAAATTGTTGTTTTAAAATTTGAAAATTAAGTCATTATATATACAGGGGTCGAAATTGTCCTATATTTTGAGACCAGAGTTTCTGTACATTTAAATTTAATCGCCGAAAATTAATGGTTTTTGTTGATTTAAGTCTTTAAATTTACAGAAATTACTGTTTCAAAATATAGGTCAACTTCAACCCCTGTATATATGATCCGTCAATTCTGCTATGCTCCCAAAATTATCCACTTAAGACTCACCACTTTAGAATAGTTATTTTATTATTTGCATTGTAAATAAACAAATATTTTAGTTACAGGTTTATATAATGAACAACTAGGTAATAACCAGCTCTCTATATAGACTAGATACATTTAAGAAGTCCGATTTCTTTTTTAAAGCCGGGTTTAGTAAAAAAATTCAATTTAAATAAAAAAAATCCGATTTAAATCAAAAAAATCTGATTTAAATCAAATAAATCCGATTTTTTTGATTTTTTAAAAAAAATCATGATTTTTTTACACCCTGGATGAAACTATCCTAAGCAGAAATTACTCTTTCTGCCGTCCCAAGTTTCGGTCTATACGAAGACTCTTCTACGAATATATTTCTAATTTACTTAACTTGCAGTGCAAACATATCCATTTTACTTTTAAATGCAATTAAACAAAATAAAATTGTACATGAAAATGAGAAAGTAGTGTTATTTTTTATTGAACTACGGCCACATTCAACCACAAAATATAATTATATTTCTAGTATAGAATTTTGCTGCATGACTTCCTACAGGTAAAGGTAACTGTCAGCTGTCCTAGAATGCTTGATGAGAACAATGAATCTTGATTTATGAAGTGCAATAAAAGCCTACCTGAACCGGCCTACTACCTCGACCCGGACTGACTCTACACAGAGAATATTTACGTTTTCAGTTCTGTTACAGGTTCAAAGAATTTGTATTTATTCCTCTGTTTCATTGAGAAATACATCCTCCTCCTAGAAGCAATAACAAAATAACAAGAAATAAAAACAGACAAAAAGAACCGTATAAATAAACGAAATCAATTATCGTTTATCAAACTTCTAAGTTATATGTTCTTATTTCTCCGTTTGACATCGCCTAATCAAAACTTTCTTCAGAACCTGTTTTCTAGAGCATTTAGTAAGCTTTCGAATGGAAACCATCCGTTTACCAAGATTCTCAACCGTTTTCGAGATTTTAAGGAAAGTATACGAAGTTTCCAAAGCTTTTCATCTCTATTAATAAATTATTTTAATTTAACCCTTCCTTAACTCCAAACGTAAGTAAATTTTCAGCATACTAGTTTTGATGAAATTAGAACATGCAGAAAATGTTTCAACTGAATCCCATAATTCGAAGTACCAAAATCAAAGACAAAAAGAACCGTTCGAATAAACGAAATCAATTACTTCAAAGTTTAAGCACTTATTTATCCGATTGACATCGCTTATTCAAAACTTTCTTTAGAACCTTTTTTGTAGACCATTTAGTAAGCTTTCGAATGGTAACCTTTCGCTTCCCAAGATTGTCAACGGTTTTCGAGATACTAACGAAAGTATAAAAGGTTACCAAAACTTTTCTTGTCTGTTAATAAAATATTTTATTCTAACCCTTCATTTACTCCAAACGTAACTAAAATTTCAACATATTAGTGTTGATACAATTCGAACATGCAGAAAATGTTTCAACTGAATCCCATAATTCTAAGTACCAAAATCAAAGGCAAAGAACCCTCCCTAGGAAGGACGCTAGGCAGTTGAAAAGCTATATATCTTGGAAATCCATATCTCCAACATTAAATTGTTTTTCTTATTTTTCTTAACCTGTTTTATTTTCAAATACATTATCCAACAATAAGCAATTAAAAAATAACAAGGAACAAAAAACAGACAAAAAGAACAGTTCGAATAAGCGAAATCAATTACTTTAAAGTTTTAAGCTCTTATTTCTCCGATTGACATCGCCTAATCAAAACTTTCATTAGAACCTTTTTTTTAGAGCATTTAATAAGCTTTCTAATGGTATTCTTCCGATTACCAAGATTCTCAACCTTTTTCGAGATATTAAGGAAACTAAACAAAGTTACTAAAACTTTTTATGTCTGTTAATAAAATATTTTATTCTAACCCTTCCATAACTCCAAACGTAACCTAAATTTCAACATATTAGTTTTGATGAAAGTAGAACATGCAGAAAATGGTTCAACTGAATCCCATGATTCTAAGTACCCAAACCAAAAACGGTATTCAAAAAATATTTTTCCAATTTTCTCGAAAGCGGTTAAAGCTATCGCCTTGAAAATGGTTTCATTCGTTTTCCTAGCCCAGGAATCATATAAAACGAGTACTTAGAAGCTTATGAACTCAAAAACGTAAGCGTTACGATTTTTTTGCGCGAATTTCGCCCCAAACGCCATCTTCCGGTAGGCGGATTTCGCTGGTTAACGAACTTGACCTTTCAAATTGGACGACGGATTTTTGTACCAAATTTCATCAAAATCGGACCATTCGTCTTCGACCTAGAGAGCGAACAGACAAATATATATATATATATATATATATATATATATATATATATATATATATATATATATATATATATACAAATTTGAACCTCCATCATTTTCGGTCTCTAGGGGTTCTGAAACGCAAAATTTTCTAGTCGGCACTTCCGGATTGTTTCATTGTATCAACCTTATAAGCGGGGTTCCTCCCTATGGGGGTGGGAGGAACCGCGCTAATATATATATATATATATTTGTCTGTTCGCTCATTTCTGGCTTCCCTAATGGTCCGATTGTGATGAAATTTGGTACAAAAATCCGTCGTCCAATTTGAAAGGTCAAGTTCGTTAACCAGCAGAATCCGCCCACTGGAAGATGGCGTTTGGGGCGAAATTCGCGCAAAAAAAATCGTAACGCTAACGTTTTTGAGTTCATAAGCTTGTAAGTACTCATTTTATAGGCTTCTTGGGCTAGGAAAACGAATGAAACTATTTTCAAGGCGATAGCTTTAACCGTTTTCGAGAAAATTGGAAAAAAACGTTTTTGAATACCGTTTTTGGTTTGGGTACTTAGAATCATGGGATTCAGTTGAAACATTTTTTGAATCTTTGAATTTCATCAAAACTAACTTGTTAAACTTTTGGTTACGTTTGGAGTTAAGGAAGGGTTAGAATAAAATATTTTATGGACAGACATGAAAAGTTTTGGGAACTTCGTATAATTTCATTAATATCTTGATCACGGTTGGGAAATCGTGATAAGTGGATAGAGATTATTTGAAAGCTTTATAAATTCTCTACAAAAATTATTCTGAAACAATTTTTGATTAGGTGATGTCAATCGGAGAAATAAGTGCTTAAACTTTGAAGTAATTGATTTCGTTTATTTTTGTTTTGGGTACTTAGAATCATTGGATTCAGTTGAAATATTTTCTGCGTGTTTAAAATACATATAAACAAAGATGTTTAAATTTTGGTTACGTTTGGAGTTAAGGAAGGATTAGAATAAAATATTTTATTAGGAGACATGAAAAGTTTTGGGAGCTTCGCATATTTCCTTAATATCTCGAACACCGTTGGGAAATCGTGGTATGTGGATAGAAATATTTTGAAAGCTTACTAAATTCTCTATAAAAAAGATTCTAAAACTATTTTTGATAAGGTGTTGTAAATCGGAGAAATAAGTGCTTCAACTTCAAATACGCCTGTTTAGTTCTTATGAACGGGTTTTTGTCGTTCATTTTGTAAGTTTTGTCTCTTTCCCTTAGTTTTTTATTGCTTTTTATTTTTGTAATTTCTTATGTTAGGAAAATGTATTTGTGTGTAAAACAGAATAGGTAAAATGAGACCAATTTTCTGTTGCTAGAAATAATGAAAATTTTGGGAACTTAGTATACTTTCATTAATTTTTTTTTTTTTTTTTTTTTTTTTTTTTTTTTTTTTTTTTTTTTTTTTTTTTTTAAAGGTGCTTCGACTGCTTGGGTCACAAACACCAGTCTTAATTTGCCTTCATCAATGAAAGCACGGTGTGGCAGTTTAAAACTGCTTAATTATTTTTCAGACTATTTACATCGGTTCTTCTTTTTAACATATACCAGAATTACCGTTAAACTTACACCTAGAACTAAACCTAAATATACAATATTATTTACATATTTACATTAAGTTAAACGCACTCACTCAATAAATACAGACACACACAATACACACATTTAATGATAACTTAATAGGGCGGTTCTATATCAGGTAATAAATATTGATTTCTTTTAAAAATTCTATCAATCTCTTCACAGATGGCTCATTTCTATTCAACAGTTCATTTAGGCTACCAGCTAGTTGGTGCCGCTGCCTGGCCTCTTGGAGCGAAGTGCAGTCTACCAAGATGTGTCTTACATCAAGGAGGTCCCCACAATGCGAGCATTGAGGCCTTCGTCGTCCAACCAGGTGGTAGCCGTGGGTTAGACGTGTGTGACCAATTCTTAATCGGGTGATCACTACGTCATCACGTCTTTCGGAGAGGCTCACTGGTCTCATAGTCGTTACGTAGTTTTCTACGTTTTTCAGGAATGGAGATTTGTTATTGTAATCCGCTTGCCATTTAATCTTAACTAAATGTTTTATAAGATGTTTTAAATCGTTGATATGTAGAGGAAAGGCAGGATCAGCTGCTGCGGTTGCTGCCCTTCCTGCTAGTTCGTCTGCTCTATCATTACCTTCAATACCAACATGCCCCGGAATCCAGAGGAACGTTACGATCGTTCCTCTGGATTTCGCTTCAGCTACTAAGTTGATAATTTGCACCAATAGAGGGTCGCTGGTAAATTTATTTTTGAGTGCGACCAGAGAACCTTGAGAGTCTGAGCATATTAGTATTTTTGTGTTGAGATTTCCATAATATTCTAACGCTATTTTGATTGCCATAAGCTCGGCATGAAATATACTTGTATATGGATGCAAGGGAACTGAGCGTTGTCTCTCATTGTCAATGAATATACCACACCCAGCTCCAATGTCTGTCTTTGAGCCATCCGTGAAGATCATTAGATGTTCTGGGTACCTCTGCCTTGCTTCTAGGAAACTGATCCCAAAAACAAGACGGGAAGTACAAGTTTTGCTATGACGAGCCAATGAGAGGTCAATATTCAGGTCCGGCATAAGCCATGGTCTCACTACAGGGTGTTGGTTTGCCAAAGGCTTATCCCAAGAACCGTCATACCTGTTTCTGGCTTCTTCTGCCCTCACTACCAGCGGTCTCGTTATTGTTCTTCTACAACTATACATATCTGATACAGCGTCCTCCTCTATAATGCCACGTAGAAAGTGGTCAATCTTAACATGTAATGATGAGGTATATGTTAGTGCCATTAGATTCCTTCTATGTTCAGGAGGTAGGTGTCCAGACTCCACATAGATGGAATCCAATGGGCTAGTCCTAAAGGCGCCGAGAGCAACTCGTAGTCCTGTATTATAAAGCCTATCCAATTGGCGGAGCCAGGATCTACGAGCTGATCCATAAATTGCGCAACCGTAATCAACTCTGGACCTGATAAGCGTATCAAAAATTTGCAGAAGTACAGATTTCTCCGCTCCCCATCTCAATCGTGACAGAGTTTTTAAAATTCTCAGTGCTGCCTCACATTTTTGAATAGTCCGGTTAATATGATTTCGCCACCTCAATCCTTTGTCCATGACAACCCCAAGAAAATTATGTGCCTCTCTGAAGGTTACCTCAGAACCACCCACGAAAAGTTTAGGGTGATTATGAGGCCTCCGGAGCCTGCAAAAGTGTACAGCTATAGTCTTTTCAGGAGAAAAAGCTAGACCTCTTGCTTTAGCAGTTTCGTTAACTGTATTGATCGCATTCTGCAGACATCGAGCATCAGAATCTTCGGCAGGGTGGGAGACAAACAGGGCGAGGTCTTCTGCGTATAGCGACCGACCTATTTCTCTCCCAACTCCGTCCGCAATTCCGTTAATTGCAACCAAGAATAGGGTGACACTTAAGACAGATCCCTGTGGGACCCCGTTCTCTTGCACGCGTGGAGTAGACAGGGCGTCACTTACTCGTACTTTAAAGGTTCTATCCTCAAGAAAGCTCTTGAGGAAGAGGAGGGGCATCCACAACCATGCAGTCGGCGGAGGACGTCATGTCTCCATGCTCTGTCGAAAGCCTGCTTAATATCGAAGAATATTGCGGTGACATGTTCGCGGCAGGAGAAAGCGTTCTGTATTGTGTGCTCTAGCTGCATCAGCTGATCTTGTGTAGAGTATCCTTTTCTGAATCCAGCTTGGTATGGGGATATCAAATTATTCTTTTCCAGTTCATAAACCAAACGGTAGTTCACCATAGCCTCCAAGAGCTTGCCCATACAACAAAGAAGTGATATAGGCCTGTAGCTACTTGGACACTTAGGATCTTTACCGGGTTTTATGATTGGTACGATTATTGACTCTTTCCAAGCCTTAGGGTACTCGGCACTGGTCCAGAGTTGATTGAAAAGCTGAAGTATCTTCATTTTCCCCGTATCAGTGAGGTTGAGAAGCATCTCATAAGGCACTCCATCACAGCCAGAAGATGATCTTGATGCTGTATGAAGTGCCCTATTAAACTCGTCCATTTTGAAAAGGGCATTGTAATCGTCCGGACTGTCATCTATGGTTCCGAAGTCTAGAGAGGTTGATTCTTCGATAGCCTTAATTTCTCGAAACTCGTTGGTATAACTGGAGGCACCAAATGAGGAGCAGAAGTAGTCTGCGAAAATGGTAGCTACAGACGGCCCATTTGTAGCCTGCGGCTCATTTGTATGTACTCCATTGTTTAGTAGAAATGGTATTTGGGTTTTGAAATATCTACCGCCAATCGCTCGTATTTTTCTCCAGACCTCGGAAGAAGATGTATTTCGTGTTATTGAACTAACATAAGAAGCCCAAGAATCCCTCTTCTTCTGTAGCTTAAGTCTCCTTTCAATTGCTCTAGCTTTCTTGAAGGCAATAAGATTTACTTCAGTGGGATGTCGTCGGAATCGATAAAATGCCTTCTTTTTAGTTTTGTTAGTATCCCTGCATTCCTCATCCCACCAAGGAACAGGCGGTTTCCTTGAAGAGGATGAGGTACGCGGGATTGATTTACTTGCTGCTTCGTTTATTGCTTCTAATATCTTATTGAGATAGTCCTCTGGGGAATCGGCTTAATCAGGTAAGCTAAGTAATTTCTGATACTTATCCCAGTTTGCCAGCTTTAGATTCCATTTTATTGGTCTTTTGTGCTCACTACATCTACCAGCATGGTTTATTATTATCGGAAAATGGTCTGACCGATGTAGGTCTCCAAGTGTACTCCATTGAAGGTATTGGACGATTGAAGAACTTGTAATTGTAAGGTCAATTGCATCCAAGCTTCCAGATGATTCGGTAAAGTGAGTGGGTGAGCCATCACTTATGATCACGAGGTCCATCTCCTCAAGAACGCTGTAGAGTAGGCGGCCTTGAGGGGTGGTCCTTCGAGATCCCCAAGCTATATTATGTGTATTAAAATCACCGAGTACTATTATTGGTGGAGGCAATTGATTGATTAGATCTTTTATATCATCAGTGTTATAGCCTCTTCCATCCGGTAAATATAGTGAGCAAACAGTGCATTTTATAGGGGCTTCCAGACGCACTGCGACTGCTTGTAATGTTGTCACTAGATCAATAGAGCGTGCTCCTAGAATTTCCATGACATAAAGGGCAACACCTCCGTGGCTTCGGCCACCAGGTAGGACCCTTGGCTCCATGTGCACACATTTGTAACCACCCAACCGCCGAGTAGATCCTACAGGAAACTTGGTTTCCTGAAGAGCTACCACCAAAGGGTTGTAAGTGTGCAGGAGATAGCGCAGCTCAACGCTGTGCTCTGAGAAGCCACGTATGTTCCATTGCAGGAATCTATTGAGCAGGGACATTTAGGTATTATATAATTATTTTTGGCCTGACTCATCAGGGAGTATCTCTAAACTACGTTTTTCTCTTTTACTTTTTTTCGTCTCACTTTTGCAGTGCGAAAAGGACCACCACCATCATCCTTCACATCTACAGGGCATTCACCCTGCGATAATGAAGAAGGCGTGAGTGGTGATGTCTCGACTGGAGCGGGAGTTAGTCTTCCCGACTCTTTATTCGTTTCAGTAGTTATAATTGAAGGGGGTTTAGGAGTGGGATCGAGGGCACTAAGGGTGAGGTGAGGAGTTGGAGGTGGGGGGGGGGGGGGATTTTGGGAATTTAGAGGTTTGAGGTACAGGAGTGATAAGAGGAGTAGGTTTTTTTCAATATTTTATCTTTAATTTCTTTACTTTTTTCTCTTGCGTTGGTTTCATTTTTGGCCCCACTAGAGTAAGAACCTCTGTAGGCATAAGAGGCACTCCTGGCGAGTACCCTCGCTTCTTTAAAAGTCAAATTCTTGATTTCTGATCGCATTTTCTGAATCTCACTCTCGATTTTATATTCTATGCAGTCTTTAGAGCGGGAGTTGTGTGACCCTTCACAATTCGGACATTTGGGAGGGGTTGGACAAGGGTCCGGAATGGTAGGCGGATGTCCACAAATACAAATTTCTCGCTCCGATTTGCACCTTGCTGCCGAGTGTCCGAATTTCTGACACCTAAAACACCTTAATGGTGGAGGGATGTAAGGCCTCACTCTCAATTTGTAAAAGGCGGCTTGTATACTTGTCGGAATTTCGGGTCGGTTAAATGTCAACATAACACTCCCTGTAAATTTTGGGGTTTCATCTGTGCAGTTCGCAGACCTCTCTTTGCGGAAAAATCTGCGAACAGCGATGACGCCCTCGTCCTTTAAGCCTTCCAATATTTCTTCATCTGTACAATGCTCAAAGTCAAAACAGGTAACCATTCCTCTGGAAGTATTCAGAGTCTTATGTAATTCTGCCTTAACACTGAATACTCCCAGAGTCTTAGAATTTAACAATTTTTCCGATTGAGCCTGCGTGGTTGCTTCAATCAGCAGGGAGCCATTGGCCATTTTGCTGATTCCCGCTACATTTCCAAACTCATGAAGTATTAGTTTGTTTATCAAAAACGGAGATATCTTGTTGAAAGACTGGTCATCCGCTCTGCACAAAACAACATACTTCGCAAATCTTTGCACTTTGATAACTTGTTCTTCGAGTGATCTTTTTTTACCTCTTCTCATCCTCTTTTTCTCAGGAGACCTTGTCGGTATACTATACGGGGTCAAGGTGTACTGAGAAATCGAGATTTGGTTATCAATGTCCAACCTCTGGTCCGAGCAGAGTTTTTTCTGCTCAGACCCAGAGGCCGTGTAAACACTATTACTTACAGCTCCCTTGAAGGTAGCTGTCGTTTCGTTTTCGCGAGACATAGTTGGTTCCATTTCCATGCGTGTGTTGCCCAGAGGGTCCTGCATTCCCTCTGGGTTATCCTTTAGGGGCAATCCGGCTGTATCCTGTATTGAGCCTGTAGGTACGTATTTTTTTAAGTGACTCAGACTCCTAATCTTTGTCACCGAGTCTGCTGGTGGGGCTGCCACCTAGGCCGGCAGACCGACACAGTTCCTCCCGAAGGAGAGGATCCACTCAGCAGGGGAGGTGTCCCTGCCTCATCGTGGATCCCCGCCTCTGCTTTTCGCCGTCCTTACGGGTTTACCAAAAGAACGTTGCCCAGGGGGTACCACGGGGAGGAAAAGCAGTAGGCGTTGACGGGAATCAGGTATACTAGGAGATGCTAAGCAGTGGAATAGGGCACTATAGCTTAACAGAGCTCCTATAAGAAGTCGGACGGCTCCCATATCCGCACGTCCGCTCCCGCAACCCTTTACCCGCCCATTTACCCCCCACTTTCATTAATATCTCGAAAACGGTTGAAAATCGTGGGAAACGAAAGGTTAACATTCGAAAGCTTACTAAATGGTCTACAAAAAAGGTTCTGAAGAAAGTTTTGAATAAGCGATGTCAATCGGACAAATAAGTGCTTAAACTTTGAAGTAATTGATTTCGTTTATTCGAACGGTCCTTTTTGTCTGTTTTTATTCCTTTTTATTTTTTAATTGCTTATAGTTGGATAATGTATTTGACAATAAAACAGATTAAGTAAAATAAGAAAAACATTTCATTGTTAGAAATATAGCTTGCCAAGAGAAAGAGATTCGATGACGTATTTTGAATATTTTCAATTGCCTTTATGCTGTTGGTTTTTTATTTTATTTTTTGATTGAGTTTATTTGTAGAATTATTGCTGTAGTAGAAGAACACAAGAAAATTTTGATATTTTTCAATGCATTGAAACATGAATGCATTGTATGAAATATGGACCCGAGCAGGTAAAGTCGTAAACCCCTTTGAACCAATATCTTTTGAGAGGAGATCGTTGACCGTTGATAATGCAAGTTAGGGATTGTCGGGGTTCCGTCACTACTTCTTATAATAATAAGAAGGTCTGTTCTTCAAATAATCTATTTTCTTTTGAACGGGTTTTTGTAGTTGTTTTTTTAGTTCATAAGCTTGTAAGTACTCGTTTTATAGGCTTCTTGGGCTAGGAAAACGAATGAAACCATTTTCAAGGCGATAGCTTTTCGAGAAAATTGGAAAAATAGTTTTTGAATACCGTTTTTGGTTTGGGTACTTAGAATCATAGGATTCAGTTGAAAAATTTTCTGCATGTTTTACTTTCATTAAAACTAATATGTTGAAATTTTTGTTACGTTTGGAGTTAAGGAAGGGTTAGAATAAAATATTTTATCAACAGACATAAAAAGTTTTGGTAACATTGTATACTTTCCTTAATATCTCGAAAAAGGTTGAGAATCTTGGTAAACGGAAGATTACCATTAAAAAGCTTACTAAATGCTCTACAAAAATGGTTCTAATGAAAGTTTTGATTAGGCGATTTCAATCGGAGAAATAAGTGCTTAAAACTTTAAAGCAATTGATTTCGCTTATTCGAACTGTTCTTTTTGTCTTTGATTTTGGTACTTAGAATTATGGGATTCAGTTGAAAAATTTTCTGCATGTTTGGATTTTATCTACACTAATATGTTGAAATTTTGGTTACGTTTGGAGTAAAGGAAGGATTAGAATAAAATATTTCATTTTTAGACATTAAAAGTTTTAGGAACTTCGAATATTTTCATAAATATCACGAAAACGGTTCAAAATCTTGGCAAGATAAAGATTACCATTCGAAAGGTTACTAAATACTCTACAAAAAATGTTTTGATGACATTTGCGATGGGATGGTCATATTTGGAGAAATAAGTGCTTTAAACTTAGGTAATTTCGTTTATTTGAACGAATCTTTTTGTGTGTTTCCTACAGTTTTTTTTTCACTGCTCGTTATTTTTGTGATATCTTATAGTAGTCAAATGTATTAGTCAATAAAACAGGATACGTATAAATAGAAACAATATTTTGTTTCAACGGCATCTTGGAATTCGAAGATGCCCTATGAATATCTAGATTACTGTACTGGTGTTGATTTCGTTCTTTAGAATTGTTTTTGGTATTCCCTATTTTCAGCAGTTTTTATCTATTTATTAATTTTTTTTTAAATTCATTGAACTAAATCATATGAATTCGAAGGTGAGGAGCTAGGAGTGGGGGGCATTTTCCCTTTCCAGGTAGCGCCCAGTGTACCCTCGTCATCTGTAAGTCCTTTTCTAGAGTTATAAGGATAAGCCTCCAAACAACTGTAGGAATGTAGGATTTCTAATTTTTGCCAGTATCAGAACAGCCGCTCTTTGACTACCACAGTGGTACTGACGTACCGGTCTATACTAGTTGCACTCCACACGGTGGTAGTACTTGGTGTATGCCACAGCGGATTGCTCATTATAATCTTATTTTATACGTATTAAATAGATACCTAAAAAAAGTTTATTTGTGTATAAGTGTTGCGTTATTGGGATTAGAATAAAATATTTTATTAACAGACATGAAATGCTTCGGAATCTTCGTATATTGTCCTTTTTTTTTTCTTCTATGGTGCATCGAAATCTGAGCCATTAGCACCATTTTTTCCTTATGAGCTTATATAATACTTAGATTTAGCTAGCAACAATATTTTACGCCGCAATTAAAGTGACTTGCTCTTCTTATAAACATAATATTTATATTACAATATAAACGTAATACATTAATTTGTCTAACAAAAAAAAAAGTCCATCACTGCATCATCTTAGCGCGGTTCCGTTCTTATCTCAAGTGCGATTAGTGAAGGAATATAGCAGCTATCGGTAGGTATTAGCATCATTTCCCCCTTAATATCTTCAAAACATTTAAGAAATCGTGGGCAGTACGATTTAACCATTCAAAAGCTTACTGTGTTCGCTACAAAAAAGATTCTGAAGCAAATTTCGATGGGGCAATATCAGTCGGAGAAGTAAGTGCTTAAAACTACGAAAGTGTTAGTTTTGTTATTTTAAACGGGTTTTTGTCACTGTTTACCTCACTTTTGTTTTTTAAGTTTATTTAACGGTGGAATGAGTATTTCATTAAAGCTGAGAAAATAAGAATCATATTAGTAATAGAGTTTTCCTAGAGTGAGCGTCGCGATGACGGGAGAGTCCCATCCGTTTAGAAAACTGCCAGTTTCCATATGTGCCGCTTTAAGCTTCCTTCTTTTTGAGGTTTTATTTTATATTTTTAACGAAAGATCAAAACCTACCGATAGCTGCTACTATTCCTTTACTAATCGCACTTCGGATAAGAACGGAACCGCGCTAAAATGATGCAGTTCCTGCGATTCGGACTTTTTGAGTTCATATGCTTGCAGGTACTTGTTTTACAAGTTTCTTAACATAAGAAAACGAATGAAACCATTTTGAAGGCGATATCTTTAGCCGTTTCTGAGATAAGTGGAATCAATGTTTTTGTAAGCCATTATTTTTTTGTGAGTACTTAGAATCACGGGATTCAATTGAAATATTTTCTACATCTTGGAAATTAGTCCCAACTAATATGTTTAAATTTTGGTTATATTTGGAGTTAGGGAAGTACGCGAAAAAAATTATTTTATTAATAGACATGAAAAGTTTTCGGATCTCCATACATTTTTCGTAAATATCTCGATAACGGTTGGGAAATCGTGGTAAGTGGAAAGTGACCATTCGAATGCTTACTAAATTCTCTACAAAAAAGGTTCTAAAGCGATATTCGATGTGGCAACGTCAATGAGAGATATAAGCGCTTAAAACTTAAAAAGTGTTTGTTTTGTTGTTTTAAAATGGTTTTTCTCTTTCTTTATCTCACTTTTTAATTGGTTGTTTCTAGTTATAAATTGCATTTATCAGTATTAGTATTGTAGTAAAATAAGCTAAGAAACGGTGAAAGGTATTTATAATAAGTTTGGAGTGGCTGTGGTAATCAAGATGGCAGTGGCTAATCATGATGACGTAGGTTGTTTTGAATTCTCCTGTCTATATAACCTTCCTCATAGCCTCCAACTGAAGTTATCGTTATTTCTTATTTTATAGAAAGATTTAACCCTCGACAGAATGGAATTCGCCACGAAGCACATATTTCCAGTTGATTATAACAGTAAAACGAATTTGCTAGTAAAACAAGATACTTAAAATGACAAGGAATTTTTGGTTGTTTAGAATAGAGCCTTCTCAGCAGTAGTCAAAGAGTAAGTACGTTTTCAGTACATAATTGTATTGACTTATACAGATTAAGAATTATCCGCTTCTGTGTAAGTACAGGTTACTGTCAGTTTCCTGTGATTTGTGATGCTAATCTATTCCATTTCTTCAAGATGTAACCGCGCTAAGATGACGCAGTTCCTGCGAGTCGGACTTTTTTTTTTATGGGAGGAAAATCCTTCATGGACACCTGGCGAGGAATAACCAGGTAGTGTCGGACTCCAACCGACTAAAAACCTCCCCCCTTGTTCTTCGCGATCATACTGGAAACCGCTCACGTATTACACACAAACACTATATATATATATATATATATATATATATATAATATATATATATATTGGTAGAAGGAATGGAAATTGGGACAAATCTTTCCAAATTTCTTCCATGAGCGTAACCTTCGGAATGATCTAATAAAATATTTCAAGATGGAGTTCCAATAATGCAGATAAATCTCAAGGAAACATCACTACATCTCCATCTCGTGTGATTATTATGTAACAGTGATTATCTGTGATTATCTCAAGTGATATCTACTTTATCTCAAGGCGTCCTCTTCTTTATTGCTTTATCAGGAGTTCAACGAAAAAAAAATTTCAGCCTGCCACAATCAATCATATGCTGAGTCAGATTAATTCATTCACAGAGATTAAAAATCTATTTTACTCACAAATGAGCTCAAACGTTGGAACGTTTTCGATTCATATAATATATTGATATATATGTGTATATATATATATATATATATATATATATATATAATCATCTTTGTTTAAATGAATTTCAAACATACAGAAAATGTTTTAACTGAATCCCATGATTCTAAGTAACCAAACCAAAAACGTATTTCAACAACTATTTTGCCACTTTTTTCTAAAACGGTTAAAGCTATCACCTTAAAAATGGTTTCATACGTTTTTCTAGGCCAAGAAGCCTATAAAACGAGTACTTGCAAGCATATGAAGTAAGCGCAACGATTTTTTTCGCGCGAATTTCGCTTCAAAAGCCATGCTCCGGATTCTGCTGGTTATCGAACTTGACCTTTCAAATTAGACGAAAGATTTATGTACTAAATTTCACCAAAATCGGATCATTTTTGAGGAGTCCAGAGAGCGAACAGACAAATATATATATATATATTTGTCTGTTCGCTCTCTGGACTATATATATATATATATATATATATATATATATATATATATATATATATATATACACACAATTTGAACCACCGTTATTTTCGGTCTCTAGGGGTCTGAAATGCAAAATTTTCTAGTCGGCACTTCCGAATTGCGTCATGAGGTCAACCTTATAAGCGGGGTTCCTCCCTATGGAGGGAAGGAGGAACCGCGTTAAAAATCCTTTGGAATTTTTCTCGTTTTTGCTTTGTTTCCGAGAAAAACTCAAAACACTTAAACACAATCCTGAATAGGCATTCTTTCATAACCTAAATAAGAATCATTAGAAGTATATGATTTATCTTTCGCCCCCCCCCCCACCAGCACCCACCACCGCCCAAAACAAAACAAAAATCTTCTTGTTCAAGAAAATTAAATGACGTCATGTAAAGCAATACAAATTTGAACCGCCGTTATTTTTGTGATCGATGGGTTCTGAAACGTGAAATATTCCAGTCGCCAATTGTGGAGGTTAACCTAATAAGCCCTATGGGGGGGGGGGGGAGAAACGCAGTAAAAATATGGGTTTCAATTTTGAAATGTATCATTATAATTATTGCAATGTTTAACTAGCTAGGAATGAGGATTCATGCAGCTCTTCCTTTACAAAGCTTCTTTTCTTTGTTAAAAAATGTCAGAAATTGCTTATGAAATTAATTGATAACGTCCTCACAATTCTCACAATCTTTTTTGTCTCTGACCTCCTCTGGCCGATGAATAGGCGGGAGTTGATAAGCTTTATCTAAATGGAGCTAAGAGATCTGAAATATAATCTACTGAAAAGTCCAATCTCTAGAACCAGTAGGTCTCATTCTTTTATATTCAAATTGGCCTAATGTTTTAGCGCGGTTCCTCCCTCCATCCATAGGAAGGAAACCCGCTTATGAGGTTGACCTCATGGTATAGCCATCGGGGATGAAGCATACAGGCTGCTAGGACTGCCAACACCAGACAGAGCCACTAAGCAGACCCCTTAGGGATTGTAAAACCATAGTGTGTATAGAGGTATAGCCATCGGGGATGAAGCATACAGGCTGCTAGGATTGCTAACACCTGATAGAGCCACTAAGCAGACCCCTTAGGGATTGTTAAACCCTAGTGTGTATAGAGGTATAGCCATCGGGGATCAAGCAAACAGGCTGCTAGGATTGCTAACACCTGACAAAGCCACTAAGCCGACCCCTTAGGGATTGTTAAACCCTAGTGTGTATAGAGGTATAGCCATCGGGGATGAAGCATACAGGCTGCTAGGATTGCTAACACCTGACAGAGCCACTAAGCTGACCCCTTAGGGATTGTTAAACCCTAGTGTGTATAGAGGTATAGTCATCGGGGATGAAGCATACGGGCTGCTAGGATTGCTAACACCTGACAGAGCCACTAAGCTGACCCCTTAGGGATTGTTAAACCCTAGTGTGTATAGAGGTATAGCCATCGGGGATGAAGCATACAGGCTGCTAGGATTGCTAACACCTGACAGAACCACTAAGCAGACCCCTTGGGGATTGTTAAACCATAGTGTGTATAGAGGTATAGCCACCGGGGATGAAGCATACATGCTGCTAGGATTGCTAACACCAGACAGAGCCACTAAGCTGACCCCTCAGGGATTGTTAAATTCTAGTGTGTATAGAGGTATAGCCATCGGGGATGAAGCATACAGGCTGCTAGGATTGCTAACACCTGACAGAGCCACTAAGCTGACCCCTTAGGGATTGTTAAACCCTAGTGTGTATAGAGGTATAGCCATCGGGGATGAAGCATACGGGCTGCTAGGATTGCTAACACCTGACAGAGCCACTAAGCTGACCCCTTAGGGATTGTTAAACCCTAGTGTGTATAGAGGTATAGCCATCGGGGATCAAGCATACAGGCTGCTAGGATTGCTAACACCTGACAGAACCACTAAGCAGACCCCTTAGAGATTGTAAAACCCTAGTGTGTATAGAGGTATAGCCATCGGGGATCAAGCATACAGGCTGCTAGGATTGCTAACACCTGACAGAGCCACTAAGCAGACCCCTTAGGGATTGTTAAACCATAGAGTGTATAGAGGTATAGCCATCGGCGATGAAGCATACAGGCTGCTAGGATTGATAACACCTGACAGAACCACTAAGCAGACCCCTTAGGGATTGTTAAACCATAGTGTGTATAGAGGTATAGCCATCGGGGATGAAGCATACAGGCTGCTAGGATTGCTAACACCTGACAGAACGACTAAGCAGACCCCATGGAGATTGTTAAACCATAGTGTGTATAGAGGTATAGCCATCGGGGATGAAGCATACAGGCTGCTAGGATTGCTAACACCTGACAGAACCACTAAGCAGACCCCTTAGGGATTGTTAAACCATAGTGTGTATAGAGGTATAGCCATCGGGGATGAAGCATACAGGCTGCTAGGATTGCTAACACCTGACAGAACCACTAAGCAGACCCCTTAGGGATTGTTAAACCATAGTGTGTATAGAGGTATAGCCATCGGGGATGAAGCATACAGGCTGCTAGGATTGCTAACACCTGACAGAACCACTAAGCAGACCCCTTAGGGATTGTTAAACCATAGAGTGTATAGAGGTATAGCCATCGGGGATGAAGCATACAGGTTGCTAGGATTGCTAACACCTGACAAAGCCACTAAGCTGACCCCTTAGGGATTGTTAAACCATAGTGTGTATAGAGGTATAGCCATCGGGGATCAAGCATACAGGCTGCTAGGATTGCTAACACCTGACAGAACCACTAAGCAGACCCCTTAGGGATTGTTAAACCATAGAGTGTATAGAGGTATAGCCATCGGGGATGAAGCATACAGGTTGCTAGGATTGCTAACACCTGACAAAGCCACTAAGCTGACCCCTTAGGGATTGTTAAACCATAGTGTGTATAGAGGTATAGCCATCGGGGATCAAGCATACAGGCTGCTAGGATTGCTAACACCTGACAAAGCCACTAAGCTGACCCCTTAGGGATTGTTAAACCATAGTGTCTATAGAGGTATAGCCATCGGGGATCAAGCATACAGGCTGCTAGGATTGCTAACACCTGACAGAGCCACTAAGCTGACCCCTTAGGGATTGTTAAACCCTAGTGTGAATAGAGGTATAGCCATCGGGGATGAAGCATACAGGCTGCTAGGATTGCTAACACCTGACAGAGCCACTAAGCTGACCCCTTAGGGATTGTTAAACCATAGTGTCTATAGAGTGTCTGACAGAAAACAGACAAAAATTTTAAAAATCTTTGTTTTGGGTTCTATTGCGTTGATAAAGGCTCCCAATAGTATTTTTCCCATATACATATCTTCCATGTGCAGACAGCGATCCGTTAAAATTATATTATATGTATAGATATGTTGATACCGATTGCGAGATCGTACTAAATACAAATATCTATTTGAAAGCTTATTAATTTTCCTACAAATACGGTGAATATGCAATTTTTGATAGCGCGATGTCTTTCGAATAAATCGGTATTTAAATGGAGCAATTTCCGCTTAGGATACTGTCGGTTTCCTGATGTGGCTACTAAAGATCTTGCGGGCTTTGAGTTTTTTTTTTTTACATTTTTTCAAGTGTTTATAGTGGGAATTGAACCCACGACCTTTGGCAAGGAGTATTAAGTGCTCACGCCTTAACATTCACGGCCTCCGGGCCTCCAATTTTCAATTATTAATTTAGTTTCTTTAACCAAACTGATTGCGCGACAAATCGGAATTTTTTACAACTGTATCGCGTGGCAAAGCGATAAAGACAAGCACGATCCCACAGATCGTCTCCTGTGTGAGTGGGTTGATGCTATACTGTGTAATACAAGTAGATCGCCTGCCAACCTCGGTCAGATATCGCCGCCTGCCGCGATACAGATCGCCTCCTGTGTGCCCGGGCCTTTACAGCTACTACTAGCTCGCTGCGACAGATCGTCCTCTGTGTGACGGGGTTGATGCTATACTGTGTAATACAAGTAGATCGCCTGCCAGCCTCGGCCAGATATCGCTGCCTGCCGCGACACAGATCGCCTCCTGTGTGCTCGAGCCTTTACAGCTACTACTAGCTCGCTGCGACAGATCGTCCTCTGTGTGACGGGGTTGATGCTATACTGTGTAATACAAGTAGATCACCCGCCACTCTAGGTCAGATATCGCCGCCTGCCGCGATACAGATCGCCTCCTGCGTGCCCGAGCCTTTGCAGCTACTACTAGCTCGCTGCGACAGATCGTCCTCTGTGTGACGGGGTTGATGCTATACTGTGTAATACAAGTAGATCGCCTGCCAACCTTGGTCAGATATCGCTGCATGCCGCGATACAGATCGCGTCCTGTGTGCCTGAGCCTTTACAGCTACTACTAGCTCGCTGCGACAGATCGTCCTCTGTGGGACGGGGTTGATGCTATACTGTGTAATACAAGTAGATCACCCGCCACTCTAGGTCAGATATCGCCACCTGCTGCGATACAGATCGCCTCCTGTGTGCCCGAGCCTTTACAGCTACTACTAGCTCGCTGCGGCAGATCGTCCTCTGTGTGACGGGGTTGATGCTATACTGTGTAATACAAGTAGATCGCCTGCCAGCCTCGGCCAGATATCGCTGCCTGCCGCGATACAGATCGCCTTCTGTGTGCCCGAGCCTTTACAGCTACTACTACCTCGCTGCGCCAGATCGTCCTCCGTGTGACGGGGTTGATGCTATACTGCGTGATAAAAGTAGATCGCCTGCTAACCTCGGCCAGATATCGGTGCCTGCCGCGATACAGATCGCGTCCTGTGTGCGCGAGCCTTTACAGCTACTACTAGCTCGCTGCGACAGATCGTCCTCTGTGTGACGGGGTTGATGCTATACTGTGTGATACAAGTAGATCGCCTGCCAACCTCGGCCAGATATCGCTGCATGCCGCGATACAGATCGCCTCCTGTGTGCCCGAGCCTTTATAGCTACTAC
This sequence comes from Gonocerus acuteangulatus, assembly GCA_946811695.1. Taxonomy (NCBI): domain Eukaryota; kingdom Metazoa; phylum Arthropoda; class Insecta; order Hemiptera; family Coreidae; genus Gonocerus; species Gonocerus acuteangulatus. The sequence continues at coordinate 130,131,997 of OX328124.1, read as the reverse complement.
TAGCTCGCTGCGCCAGATCGTCCTCTGTGTGACGGGGTTGATGCTATACTGTGTAACACAAGTAGATCGCCTGCCAACCTCAGTCAGATATCGCTGCCTGCCGCGATACAGATCGCCTTTTGTGTGCCCGAGCTTTTACAGCTACTTCTTGCCCGCTGCGCCAGATCGTTCTCTGTGGGACGGGGTTGATGCTATACTGTGTAATACAAGTAGATCACCCGCCACTCTAGGTCAGATATCGCCGCCTGCCGCGATACAGATCGCCTCCCGTGTGCCCGAGCCTTTCCAGCTACTACTAGCTCGCTGCGACAGATCGTCCTCTGTGTGACGGGGTTGATGCTATACTGTGTAATACAAGTAGATCACCCGCCACTCTACGTCAGATATCGCTGCCTGCCGCGATACAGATCGCCTTCTGTGTGCCCGAGCTTTTACAGCTACTTCTTGCCCGCTGCGCCAGATCGTCCTCTGTGGGACGGGGTTGATGCTATACTGTGTAATACAAGTAGATCACCCGCCACTCTAGGTCAGATATCGCCACCTGCTGCGATACAGATCGCCTCCTGTGTGCCCGAGCCTTTACAGCTACTACTAGCTCGCTGCGGCAGATCGTCCTCTGTGTGACGGGGTTGATGCTATACTGTGTAATACAAGTAGATCGCCTGCCAGCCTCGGCCAGATATCGCTGCCTGCCGCGATACAGATCGCCTTCTGTGTGCCCGAGCCTTTACAGCTACTACTACCTCGCTGCGCCAGATCGTCCTCCGTGTGACGGGGTTGATGCTATACTGCGTGATACAAGTAGATCGCCTGCTAACCTCGGCCAGATATCGGTGCCTGCCGCGATACAGATCGCGTCCTGTGTGCTCGAGCCTTTACAGCTACTACTAGCTCGCTGCGACAGATCGTCCTCTGTGTGACGGGGTTGATGCTATACTGTGTGATACAAGTAGATCGCCTGCCAACCTCGGCCAGATATCGCTGCATGCCGCGATACAGATCGCCTCCTGTGTGCCCGAGCCTTTATAGCTACTACTAGCTCGCTGCGCCAGATCGTTCTCTGTGGGACGGGGTTGATGCTATACTGTGTAATACAAGTAGATCACCCGCCACTCTAGGTCAGATATCGCCGCCTGCCACGATACAGATCGCCTCCCGTGTGCCCGAGCCTTTCCAGCTACTACTAGCTCGCTGCGACAGATCGTCCTCTGTGTGACGGGGTTGATGCTATACTGTGTAATACAAGTAGATCACCCGCCACTCTACGTCAGATATCGCTGCCTGCCGCGATACAGATCGCCTTCTGTGTGCCCGAGCTTTTACAGCTACTTCTTGCCCGCTGCGCCAGATCGTCCTCTGTGGGACGGGGTTGATGCTATACTGTGTAATACAAGTAGATCACCCGCCACTCTAGGTCAGATATCGCCGCCTGCCGCGATACAGATCGCCTCCTGCGTGCCCGAGCCTTTGCAGCTACTACTAGCTCGCTGCGACAGATCGTCCTCTGTGTGACGGGGTTGATGCTATACTGTGTAATACAAGTAGATCGCCTGCCAACCTTGGTCAGATATCGCTGCATGCCGCGATACAGATCGCGTCCTGTGTGCCTGAGCCTTTACAGCTACTACTAGCTCGCTGCGACAGATCGTCCTCTGTGGGACGGGGTTGATGCTATACTGTGTAATACAAGTAGATCACCCGCCACTCTAGGTCAGATATCGCCACCTGCTGCGATACAGATCGCCTCCTGTGTGCCCGAGCCTTTACAGCTACTACTAGCTCGCTGCGGCAGATCGTCCTCTGTGTGACGGGGTTGATGCTATACTGTGTAATACAAGTAGATCGCCTGCCAGCCTCGGCCAGATATCGCTGCCTGCCGCGATACAGATCGCCTTCTGTGTGCCCGAGCCTTTACAGCTACTACTACCTCGCTGCGCCAGATCGTCCTCCGTGTGACGGGGTTGATGCTATACTGCGTGATACAAGTAGATCGCCTGCTAACCTCGGCCAGATATCGGTGCCTGCCGCGATACAGATCGCGTCCTGTGTGCTCGAGCCTTTACAGCTACTACTAGCTCGCTGCGACAGATCGTCCTCTGTGTGACGGGGTTGATGCTATACTGTGTGATACAAGTAGATCGCCTGCCAACCTCGGCCAGATATCGCTGCATGCCGCGATACAGATCGCCTCCTGCGTGCCCGAGCCTTTATAGCTACTACTAGCTCGCTGCGCCAGATCGTTCTCTGTGGGACGGGGTTGATGCTATACTGTGTAATACAAGTAGATCACCCGCCACTCTAGGTCAGATATCGCCGCCTGCCACGATACAGATCGCCTCCCGTGTGCCCGAGCCTTTCCAGCTACTACTAGCTCGCTGCGACAGATCGTCCTCTGTGTGACGGGGTTGATGCTATACTGTGTAATACAAGTAGATCACCCGCCACTCTAGGTCAGATATCGCTGCCTGCCGCGATACAGATCGCCTTCTGTGTGCCCGAGCCTTTACAGCTACTACTAGCTCGCTGCGACAGATCGTCCTCTGTGTGACGGGGTTCATGCTATACTGTGTAATACAAGTAGATCGCCTGCGAACCTCGGTTAGATATCGCTGCATGCCGCGATACAGATCGCGTCCTGTGTGCCTGAGCCTTTACAGCTACTACTAGCTCGCTGCGACAGATCGTCCTCCGTGTGACGGGGTTGATGCTATACTGTGTAATACAAGTAGATCGCCTGCCAACCTCGGTCAGATATCGCTGCATGCCGCAATACAGATCGCGTCCTGTGTGCCTGAGCCTTTACAAGTACTACTAGCTCGCTGCGACAGATCGTCCTCCGTGTGACGGGGTTGATGCTATACTGTGTAACACAAGTAGATCGCCTGCCAACCTCAGTCAGATATCGCTGCCTGCCGCGATACAGATCGCCTTCTGTGTGCCCGAGCTTTTACAGCTACTTCTTGCCCGCTGCGCCAGATCGTCCTCTGTGGGACGGGGTTGATGCTATACTGTGTAATACAAGTAGATAACCCGCCACTCTAGGTCAGATATCGCCGCCTGCCGCGATACAGATCGCCTCCTGCGTGCCCGAGCCTTTGCAGCTACTACTAGCTCGCTGCGACAGATCGTCCTCTGTGTGACGGGGTTGATGCTAAACTGTGTAATACAAGTACATCGCCTGCCAGCCTCGGCCAGATATCGCTGCCTGCCGCGATACAGATCGCCTTCTGTGTGCCCGAGCCTTTACAGCTACTACTAGCTCGCTGCGCCAGATCGTCCTCCGTGTGACGGGGTTGATGCTATACTGTGTGATACAAGTAGATCGCCTGCTAACCTCGGCCAGATATCGGTGCCTGCCGCGATACAGATCGCGTCCTGTGTGCTCGAGCCTTTACAGCTACTACTAGCTCGCTGCGACAAATCGTCCTCTGTGTGACGGGGTTGATGCTATACTGTGTGATACAAGTAGATCGCCTCCCACCCTCAGCGAGATATCGCTGCATGCCGCGATACAGATCGCCTCCTGTGTGCCCGAGCCTTTATAGCTACTACTAGCTCGCTGCGCCAGATCGTCCTCTGTGTGACGGGGTTGATGCTATACTGTGTAACACAAGTAGATCGCCTGCCAACCTCAGTCAGATATCGCTGCCTGCCGCGATACAGATCGCCTTTTGTGTGCCCGAGCTTTTACAGCTACTTCTTGCCCGCTGCGCCAGATCGTCCTCTGTGGGACGGGGTTGATGCTATACTGTGTAATACAAGTAGATCACCCGCCACTCTAGGTCAGATATCGCCGCCTGCCGCGATACAGATCGCCTCCCGTGTGCCCGAGCCTTTCCAGCTACTACTAGCTCGCTGCGACAGATCGTCCTCTGTGTGACGGGGTTGATGCTATACTGTGTAATACAAGTAGATCGCCTGCCAGCCTCGGCCAGATATCGCTGCCTGCCGCGATACAGATCGCCTTCTGTGTGCCCGAGCCTTTACAGCTACTACTAGCTCGCTCCGACAGATCGTCCTCTGTGTGACGGGGTTGATGCTATACTGTGTAATACAAGTAGATCGCCTGCCAACCTCGGTCAGATATCGCTGCATGCCGCGATACAGATCGCATCCGGTGTGCCTGAGCCTTTACAGCTACTACTAGCTCGCTGCGACAGATCGTCCTCTGTGGGACGGGGTTGATGCTATACTGTGTAATACAAGTAGATCACCCGCCACTCTAGGTCAGATATCGCCGCCTGCTGCGATACAGATCGCCTCCTGTGTGCCCGAGCCTTTACAGCTACTACTAGCTCGCTGCGGCAGATCGTCCTCTGTGTGACGGGGTTGATGCTATACTGTGTAATACAAGTAGATCGCCTGCCAGCCTCGGCCAGATATCGCTGCCTGCCGCGATACAGATCGCCTTCTGTGTGCCCGAGCCTTTACAGCTACTACTAGCTCGCTGCGACAGATCGTCCTCCGTGTGACAGGGTTGATGCTATGCTGTGTAATACAAGTAGATCGCCTGCCAACCTCGGTCAGATATCGCTGCATGCCGCGATACAGATCGCCTCCTGTGTGCCTGAGCCTTTACAGCTACTACTAGCTCGCTGTGACAGATCGTCCTCTGTGTGACGGGGTTGATGCTATACTGTGTAATACAAGTAGATTGCCTGCCACTCTAGGTCAGATATCGCCACCTGCTGCGATACAGATCGCCTCCTGTGTGCCCGAGCCTTTACAGCTACTACTAGCTCGCTGCGGCAGATCGTCCTCTGTGTGACGGGGTTCATGCTATACCGTGTAATACAAGTAGATCGCCTGCGAACCTCGGTTAGATATCGCTGCATGCCGCGATACAGATCGCGTCCTGTGTGCCTGAGCCTTTACAGCTACTACTAGCTCGCTGCGACAGATCGTCCTCCGTGTGACGGGGTTGATGCTATACTGTGTAATACAAGTAGATCGCCTGCCAACCTCGGTCAGATATCGCTGCATGCCGCAATACAGATCGCGTCCTGTGTGCCTGAGCCTTTACAAGTACTACTAGCTCGCTGCGACAGATCGTCCTCCGTGTGACGGGGTTGATGCTATACTGTGTAACACAAGTAGATCGCCTGCCAACCTCAGTCAGATATCGCTGCCTGCCGCGATACAGATCGCCTTCTGTGTGCCCGAGCTTTTACAGCTACTTCTTGCCCGCTGCGCCAGATCGTCCTCTGTGGGACGGGGTTGATGCTATACTGTGTAATACAAGTAGATCACCCGCCACTCTAGGTCAGATATCGCCGCCTGCCGCGATACAGATCGCCTCCTGCGTGCCCGAGCCTTTGCAGCTACTACTAGCTCGCTGCGACAGATCGTCCTCTGTGTGACGGGGTTGATGCTAAACTGTGTAATACAAGTAGATCGCCTGCCAGCCTCGGCCAGATATCGCTGCCTGCCGCGATACAGATCGCCTTCTGTGTGCCCGAGCCTTTACAGCTACTACTAGCTCGCTGCGCCAGATCGTCCTCCGTGTGACGGGGTTGATGCTATACTGTGTGATACAAGTAGATCGCCTGCTAACCTCGGCCAGATATCGGTGCCTGCCGCGATACAGATCGCGTCCTGTGTGCTCGAGCCTTTACAGCTACTACTAGCTCGCTGCGACAAATCGTCCTCTGTGTGACGGGGTTGATGCTATACTGTGTGATACAAGTAGATCGCCTCCCACCCTCAGCCAGATATCGCTGCATGCCGCGATACAGATCGCCTCCTGTGTGCCCGAGCCTTTATAGCTACTACTAGCTCGCTGCGCCAGATCGTCCTCTGTGTGACGGGGTAGATGCTATACTGTGTAACACAAGTAGATCGCCTGCCAACCTCAGTCAGATATCGCTGCCTGCCGCGATACAGATCGCCTTTTGTGTGCCCGAGCTTTTACAGCTACTTCTTGCCCGCTGCGCCAGATCGTTCTCTGTGGGACGGGGTTGATGCTATACTGTGTAATACAAGTAGATCACCCGCCACTCTAGGTCAGATATCGCCGCCTGCCACGATACAGATCGCCTCCCGTGTGCCCGAGCCTTTCCAGCTACTACTAGCTCGCTGCGACAGATCGTCCTCTGTGTGACGGGGTTGATGCTATACTGTGTAATACAAGTAGATCACCCGCCACTCTAGGTCAGATATCGCTGCCTGCCGCGATACAGATCGCCTTCTGTGTGCCCGAGCCTTTACAGCTACTACTAGCTCGCTGCGACAGATCGTCCTCTGTGTGACGGGGTTCATGCTATACCGTGTAATACAAGTAGATCGCCTGCGAACCTCGGTTAGATATCGCTGCATGCCGCGATACAGATCGCGTCCTGTGTGCCTGAGCCTTTACAGCTACTACTAGCTCGCTGCGACAGATCGTCCTCCGTGTGACGGGGTTGATGCTATACTGTGTAATACAAGTAGATCGCCTGCCAACCTCGGTCAGATATCGCTGCATGCCGCAATACAGATCGCGTCCTGTGTGCCTGAGCCTTTACAAGTACTACTAGCTCGCTGCGACAGATCGTCCTCCGTGTGACGGGGTTGATGCTATACTGTGTAACACAAGTAGATCGCCTGCCAACCTCAGTCAGATATCGCTGCCTGCCGCGATACAGATCGCCTTCTGTGTGCCCGAGCTTTTACAGCTACTTCTTGCCCGCTGCGCCAGATCGTCCTCTGTGGGACGGGGTTGATGCTATACTGTGTAATACAAGTAGATCACCCGCCACTCTAGGTCAGATATCGCCGCCTGCCGCGATACAGATCGCCTCCTGCGTGCCCGAGCCTTTATAGCTACTACTAGCTCGCTGCGCCAGATCGTCCTCTGTGTGACGGGGTTGATGCTATACTATGTAACACAAGTAGATCGCCTGCCAACCTCAGTCAGATATCGCTTCCTGCCGCGATACAGATCGCCTTTTGTGTGCCCGAGCTTTTACAGCTACTTCTTGCCCGCTGCGCCAGATCGTCCTCTGTGGGACGGGGTTGATGCTATACTGTGTAATACAAGTAGATCACCCGCCACTCTAGGTCAGATATCGCCGCCTGCCGCGATACAGATCGCCTCCCGTGTGCCCGAGCCTTTCCAGCTACTACTAGCTCGCTGCGACAGATCGTCCTCCGTGTGACGGGGTTGATGCTATACTGTGTAACACAAGTAGATCGCCTGCCAACCTCAGTCAGATATCGCTGCCTGCCGCGATACAGATCGCCTTCTGTGTGCCCGAGCTTTTACAGCTACTTCTTGCCCGCTGCGCCAGATCGTCCTCTGTGGGACGGGGTTGATGCTATACTGTGTAATACAAGTAGATCACCCGCCACTCTAGGTCAGATATCGCCGCCTGCCGCGATACAGATCGCCTCCTGCGTGCCCGAGCCTTTATAGCTACTACTAGCTCGCTGCGCCAGATCGTCCTCTGTGTGACGGGGTTGATGCTATACTATGTAACACAAGTAGATCGCCTGCCAACCTCAGTCAGATATCGCTTCCTGCCGCGATACAGATCGCCTTTTGTGTGCCCGAGCTTTTACAGCTACTTCTTGCCCGCTGCGCCAGATCGTCCTCTGTGGGACGGGGTTGATGCTATACTGTGTAATACAAGTAGATCACCCGCCACTCTAGGTCAGATATCGCCGCCTGCCGCGATACAGATCGCCTCCCGTGTGCCCGAGCCTTTCCAGCTACTACTAGCTCGCTGCGACAGATCGTCCTCTGTGTGACGGGGTTGATGCTATACTGTGTAATACAAGTAGATCGCCTGCCAGCCTCGGCCAGATATCGCTGCCTGCCGCGATACAGATCGCCTTCTGTGTGCCCGAGCCTTTATAGCTACTACTAGCTCGCTGCGCCAGATCGTTCTCTGTGGGACGGGGTTGATGCTATACTGTGTAATACAAGTAGATCACCCGCCACTCTAGGTCAGATATCGCCGCCTGCCACGATACAGATCGCCTCCCGTGTGCCCGAGCCTTTCCAGCTACTACTAGCTCGCTGCGACAGATCGTCCTCTGTGTGACGGGGTTGATGCTATACTGTGTAATACAAGTAGATCACCCGCCACTCTAGGTTAGATATCGCTGCATGCCGCGATACAGATCGCGTCCTGTGTGCCTGAGCCTTTACAGCTACTACTAGCTCGCTGCGACAGATCGTCCTCCGTGTGACGGGGTTGATGCTATACTGTGTAATACAAGTAGATCGCCTGCCAACCTCGGTCAGATATCGCTGCATGCCGCAATACAGATCGCGTCCTGTGTGCCTGAGCCTTTACAAGTACTACTAGCTCGCTGCGACAGATCGTCCTCCGTGTGACGGGGTTGATGCTATACTGTGTAACACAAGTAGATCGCCTGCCAACCTCAGTCAGATATCGCTGCCTGCCGCGATACAGATCGCCTTCTGTGTGCCCGAGCTTTTACAGCTACTTCTTGCCCGCTGCGCCAGATCGTCCTCTGTGGGACGGGGTTGATGCTATACTGTGTAATACAAGTAGATCACCCGCCACTCTAGGTCAGATATCGCCGCCTGCCGCGATACAGATCGCCTCCTGCGTGCCCGAGCCTTTGCAGCTACTACTAGCTCGCTGCGACAGATCGTCCTCTGTGTGACGGGGTTGATGCTAAACTGTGTAATACAAGTAGATCGCCTGCCAGCCTAGGCCAGATATCGCTGCCTGCCGCGATACAGATCGCCTTCTGTGTGCCCGAGCCTTTACAGCTACTACTAGCTCGCTGCGCCAGATCGTCCTCCGTGTGACGGGGTTGATGCTATACTGTGTGATACAAGTAGATCGCCTGCTAACCTCGGCCAGATATCGGTGCCTGCCGCGATACAGATCGCGTCCTGTGTGCTCGAGCCTTTACAGCTACTACTAGCTCGCTGCGACAAATCGTCCTCTGTGTGACGGGGTTGATGCTATACTGTGTGATACAAGTAGATCGCCTCCCACCCTCAGCCAGATATCGCTGCATGCCGCGATACAGATCGCCTCCTGTGTGCCCGAGCCTTTATAGCTACTACTAGCTCGCTGCGCCAGATCGTCCTCTGTGTGACGGGGTTGATGCTATACTGTGTAACACAAGTAGATCGCCTGCCAACCTCAGTCAGATATCGCTGCCTGCCGCGATACAGATCGCTTTTGTGTGCCCGAGCTTTTACAGCTACTTCTTGCCCGCTGCGCCAGATCGTTCTCTGTGGGACGGGGTTGATGCTATACTGTGTAATACAAGTAGATCACCCGCCACTCTAGGTCAGATATCGCCGCCTGCCACGATACAGATCGCCTCCCGTGTGCCCGAGCCTTTCCAGCTACTACTAGCTCGCTGCGACAGATCGTCCTCTGTGTGACGGGGTTGATGCTATACTGTGTAATACAAGTAGATCACCCGCCACTCTAGGTCAGATATCGCTGCCTGCCGCGATACAGATCGCCTTCTGTGTGCCCGAGCCTTTACAGCTACTACTAGCTCGCTGCGACAGATCGTCCTCTGTGTGACGGGGTTCATGCTATACCGTGTAATACAAGTAGATCGCCTGCGAACCTCGGTTAGATATCGCTGCATGCCGCGATACAGATCGCGTCCTGTGTGCCTGAGCCTATACAGCTACTACTAGCTCGCTGCGACAGATCGTCCTCCGTGTGACGGGGTTGATGCTATACTGTGTAATACAAGTAGATCGCCTGCCAACCTCGGTCAGATATCGCTGCATGCCGCAATACAGATCGCGTCCTGTGTGCCTGAGCCTTTACAAGTACTACTAGCTCGCTGCGACAGATCGTCCTCCGTGTGACGGGGTTGATGCTATACTGTGTAACACAAGTAGATCGCCTGCCAACCTCAGTCAGATATCGCTGCCTGCCGCGATACAGATCGCCTTCTGTGTGCCCGAGCTTTTACAGCTACTTCTTGCCCGCTGCGCCAGATCGTCCTCTGTGGGACGGGGTTGATGCTATACTGTGTAATACAAGTAGATCACCCGCCACTCTAGGTCAGATATCGCCGCCTGCCGCGATACAGATCGCCTCCTGCGTGCCCGAGCCTTTGCAGCTACTACTAGCTCGCTGCGACAGATCGTCCTCTGTGTGACGGGGTTGATGCTAAACTGTGTAATACAAGTAGATCGCCTGCCAGCCTCGGCCAGATATCGCTGCCTGCCGCGATACAGATCGCCTTCTGTGTGCCCGAGCCTTTACAGCTACTACTAGCTCGCTGCGCCAGATCGTCCTCCGTGTGACGGGGTTGATGCTATACTGTGTGATACAAGTAGATCGCCTGCTAACCTCGGCCAGATATCGGTGCCTGCCGCGATACAGATCGCGTCCTGTGTGCTCGAGCCTTTACAGCTACTACTAGCTCGCTGCAACAAATCGTCCTCTGTGTGACGGGGTTGATGCTATACTGTGTGATACAAGTAGATCGCCTCCCACCCTCAGCCAGATATCGCTGCATGCCGCGATACAGATCGCCTCCTGTGTGCCCGAGCCTTTATAGCTACTACTAGCTCGCTGCGCCAGATCGTCCTCTGTGTGACGGGGTTGATGCTATACTATGTAACACAAGTAGATCGCCTGCCAACCTCAGTCAGATATCGCTTCCTGCCGCGATACAGATCGCCTTTTGTGTGCCCGAGCTTTTACAGCTACTTCTTGCCCGCTGCGCCAGATCGTCCTCTGTGGGACGGGGTTGATGCTATACTGTGTAATACAAGTAGATCACCCGCCACTCTAGGTCAGATATCGCCGCCTGCCGCGATACAGATCGCCTCCCGTGTGCCCGAGCCTTTCCAGCTACTACTAGCTCGCTGCGACAGATCGTCCTCTGTGTGACGGGGTTGATGCTATACTGTGTAATACAAGTAGATCGCCTGCCAGCCTCGGCCAGATATCGCTGCCTGCCGCGATACAGATCGCCTTCTGTGTGCCCGAGCCTTTACAGCTACTACTAGCTCGCTCCGACAGATCGTCCTCTGTGTGACGGGGTTGATGCTATACTGTGTAATACAAGTAGATCGCCTGCCAACCTCGGTCAGATATCGCTGCATGCCGCGATACAGATCGCATCCGGTGTGCCTGAGCCTTTACAGCTACTACTAGCTCGCTGCGACAGATCGTCCTCTGTGGGACGGGGTTGATGCTATACTGTGTAATACAAGTAGATCACCCGCCACTCTAGGTCAGATATCGCCGCCTGCTGCGATACAGATCGCCTCCTGTGTGCCCGAGCCTTTACAGCTACTACTAGCTCGCTGCGGCAGATCGTCCTCTGTGTGACGGGGTTGATGCTATACTGTGTAATACAAGTAGATCGCCTGCCAGCCTCGGCCAGATATCGCTGCCTGCCGCGATACAGATCGCCTTCTGTGTGCCCGAGCCTTTACAGCTACTACTAGCTCGCTGCGACAGATCGTCCTCCGTGTGACAGGGTTGATGCTATGCTGTGTAATACAAGTAGATCGCCTGCCAACCTCGGTCAGATATCGCTGCATGCCGCGATACAGATCGCCTCCTGTGTGCCTGAGCCTTTACAGCTACTACTAGCTCGCTGTGACAGATCGTCCTCTGTGTGACGGGGTTGATGCTATACTGTGTAATACAAGTAGATCGCCTGCCAGCCTCGGCCAGATATCGCTGCCTGCCGCGATACAGATCGCCTTCTGTGTGCCCAAGCCTTTACAGCTACTACTAGCTCGCTGCGACAGATCGTCCTCCGAGTGACGGGGTTGATGCTATACTGTGTAATACAAGTAGATCACCCGCTACTCTAGGTCAGATATCGCTACCTGCCGCGATACAGATCGCCTTCTGTGAGCTTGAGCCTTGACAGCTACTACTAGCTCGCTGCGACAGATCGTCCTCTGTGGGACGAGGCTGATGCTATACTGTGTAATACCAGTAGATCGCCTTCCAACCTCGGCCAGATATCGCTGCCTGCCGCGATACAGATCGCCTCCTGTGTGCCCGAGCCTTTATAGCTACTACTAGCTCGCTGCGCCAGATCGTCCTCTGTGTGACGTGGTTGATGCTATAATGTGTAATACAAGTAGATCGCCTGCCAACCTCGGTCAGATATCGCCGCCTGCCGCGATACAGATCGCCTTCTGTGTGCCCGAGCCTTTACAGCTACTCCTAGCTCGCTGCGACAGATCGTCCTCTGTGTGACGGGGTTGATGCTATACTGTGTGATACAAGTAGATCGCCTGCCAACCTCGGTCAGATATCGCTGCCTGCTGCGATACAGATCGCCTTCTGTGTGCCCGAGCCTTTACAGCTACTACTAGCTCGCTGGGACAGATCGTCCTCCGTGTGACGGGGTTGATGCTATACTATGTAATACAAGTAGATCACCCGCCACTCTAGGTCAGATATCGCTGCCTTCCGCGATACAGATCGCCTTCTGTGTGCCCGAGCCTTTACAGCTACTACTAGCTCGCTGCGACAGATCGTCCTCCGTGTGACGGGGTTGATGCTATACTGTGTAACACAAGTAGATCACCCGCCACTCTAGGTCAGATATCGCTACCTGCCGCGATACAGATCGCCTTCTGTGAGCTTGAGCCTTGACAGCTACTACTAGCTCGCTTCGCCAGATCGTCCTCTGTGTGACGGGGTTGATGCTATACTGTGTGATACAAGTAGATCGCCTGCCAAACTCGGTCAGATATCGGTGCCTGCCGCGATACAGATCGCCTCCTGTGTGCTTGAGCCTTTACAGCTACTACTAGCTCGCTGCGACAGATCGTCCTCTGTGGGACGGGGTTGATGCTATACTGTGTGATACAAGTAGATCATCTGCCACTCTAGGGCAGATATCGCAGCCTGTCGCGATACAGATTGCCTTCTGTGTGCCCGAGCCTTATCTGTGTCTTTTCTAATCTTTCTAAATTACTCTAGGTATAAGAACGGAAAAGCGGTGAGATGACGCAGTTCCTGCGAGTCGGATTTTTTCGTCTTTTTACTAAGTATTGTTATATATTCGCTATATATCTAAAAAGTGTCCTTCCTTTTGTAGAAGTTTATCATTTTGTTCGCCTGTATTCATGTGACAGAATGTGTTTGTGTGATATTGGTATTTTGATTTCACGATGTAGGTCAAGACTGCTAAATCTTGAACTAGTGGAGACCTACCTCAACATCGATCGATTCTGAAAGGCTGCTAGTATCTGACGCAGGATTGTTGTCTAGGTAGAGTGGATGGCGGCGTAGATGTTACTTCTCCGCAAAATATACATTTTTTAGTCAAAGGAAGTGTAGGTCTGCTCTAAAATTTCGATGAAAAAACTCATAATTTAAACGTGTCTTATCTTAACTTTGTATGTTGAAGCGTGGCACTGCCTGTCCTCTGCATACATTTCATAACATGGTTGGTAATTACAGAGTGTTCATCGGAAGTATGATGACATATGTTCCTTAGTTAGTTGATTGCGATATTTTGACTTAATTGTCTTCATTTCAGAAAATGTAGACTCCCACATGTAAGTTGACCCAAAGATTTCCATCAGCTGAAAAGCGATTTGTCTTAGTTAAGGATATGTATCTTCAGAGTCAACCTCTTAAGGGAGTTCGCTTCCTCTGGAATAAGAAAGAATAAGGGGGTTATTCTGGTCTAATTGTGGATCGAATAAGTTTTAGTTGATTATTCACTACAGTGTGTTTTAGTTACCAACTTGTGAATAGTTCTGTATCAGAAATCCTTGATTCCGAAGTATTCCCCTATCCTTAGTCAGGGCAAAAGTCTGGGAAGGATGAGATTTCACCAGTATTGTGTGAAACTAAAGAATTCGTTCAGAATGGCTCCTTCACGCTAAAGCACATTTATTGGTTTTGACTAACAAATCAGAAAAAAGTAGATCGAAACCATTTGTTTAGGAAAACTACGAGGTACCATTTTAACGCTTATTAAATAATGCAACTTTTGAGGCGGAGGCAAACCTCTAAGTCTAAAAATAGCTAATTAAGAAAAGATTGAATAATTTAAGAATATCAATAGTTCACATCTATTTGGCTTTCAGTATAGCTCTTTATTTACATGACAATACTTCAGGGCCGCCACCATGGGGGGACAGCCAGGTACAGGTGTCCCGGGCCCGATCGCCGTGGGGGCCCGGGCCGACCCTCCCTAATTGGGAAAAAATGTATAAGTTATGAGCTTGTAAAAAGAATGGGGTTTAGAAATATAGACGGGTGTGTCCCTATATTTATTGGAATGGGATCTATATTTTTTTTAATGTATATAACGACAAAACAAGTGCAGACCCTGAATAGTATATATCATTTGGAGTCGTAATAAAACTACAAGTACCGAAAGTGACCTTTGCTGCATCGATTGTTGGCTTCTATTCTCATTTCTCTCAAAACTCAAGATGTAAATAATTTTAAAATGTCTAAAGTCCTTTAGCAAAGTAATAGAATTTTCATTCTGGCTCTGATAAGTGGGGGCCCGTGATCTGGTCCTGGGCCCGGCTCTGAGAAGTGGGGACCCGTGATCTGGTCCTGGACCCGGCTCTGATAAGTGGGGACCCGTGATCTGGTCCTGGGCCCGGCTCTGAGAACTGGGGACCCGTGATCTGGTCCTGGGCCCGGCTCTGATAAGTGGGGGCCCGTGATCTGGTCCTGGGCCCGGCTCTGAGATGTGGCGGCCCTGCAATACTTCAATAAAGGGTGTTTCTTATTGGAAATTTAATGCAGATTCTAAAACTGTGGTCGTTATTTACGATACAATATTTAGACACAGTTTTTCGTGAAAAAAAAAAACATTAGTTTTAAAAATTGACAAAATTTTTAGTAGCTCTGCTTCATGTTCAGACGTCTAGAATAAACCCTTAAAGTTATGACATCTCAATACAGGACACCCTGTATATATATATATATATATATATATATATATATATATATATATATATATATATATATATATATGTATGTGTGTGTGTGTGTGTGTGTATATATAATTGTTCCTGTAAAAGCGAACATTTCGGCTAATAAGGTGGCGTTCCCGTTGGTGTAACGGCTTCTGTGATTGGTACGAGCCTGTAAGAAGACACGGTTTATTTCTACAAGCCTAGATTGAGTTATGAAAGTGACCCTGAGTGAGAGTTTGGTGTTAGGTCGATAACCGAGAGTGAGTCTTGGTACGCAGGCGCTGGTTATGACGAGCATGCTCTTTCTTGCACTACTCCTTCATCGATCCTGGGTTTAGGGGATTGTACATACACCTGGAGCTACTTCCGGCTGGCAAATCATCAGGAAGAGTGCGGATATTTAGGTCTGAGGAAATCAAGCGTAATTCTTCCAAAGGGAGCGAATATAGAAAGTACGTAATGCTAGAGCTGCGTAGCTAAGCACACCTCCAGGAAGGTAGGTAACGCAAGAGCTGCGTAGCTAAGCACACCTCCAGGAAGGTACGTAACGCAAGAGCTGCGTAGCTAAGCACACCTCCAGGAAGGTGGTTACAACACATTCCTGAAGAACCTCCTTAAACCAATTGATATCTAAAAATAAATATTTTAACCTCTGAAATGTTACAATCTAAAAAAGTCCGACTCGCAGGAACTGCGTCATCTTATCTCGTTTCGGTCATATCCCTAGTGATATTAGTAAAAGAATACAAGTCTTTACTGATACTATTTGATCTTTCGTGAAAAATAAACTATGAACTCTGAATGAGATTTAGTAGAAGATTTTATGCGCCAGAACAGGAAACTGATTGTATCCTAAGCGGAAATTACCCAATCCTCTTTCTCAACGTTCGCTCTTGGAATAACTATAACACGTTTCTCATTTTCTTACCTTTTTTTTTACTAAAATACTCATTTTACTGTTAAATTCAATAAAAGAAAAACAAAAACAACCAATTCAAAAATTAGGTAAAAACAGGCAAAATCCCGTTAAAAATCCAAAACTAACAATTCCGAAGTTTCACGCACTTATTTCTCCGATTTACATCGCCCCATCGAAAATTACGTCAGAACCATTTAGCACATTCCTCCAAAGGAAAGTAGGTATTGAGGTTGCACTCACGGCGGAATTTTTGAAAAATGTCTTCAAATCTTTATAGATCCTACCAAGTAGACACCGAAAATGATAACCTTTCAAATTTCTGCCTCTCTCTCGTCACGAAACTTGGAATATAGCATTCTCATATCAAACGATTGAACAAGTTCGTCAACCAGCAAAATCAGTCAACCGGGAGGGCGGATTAATCGGGGTCCAATGTACTAATTTGTCCATACTGGTTGTAATTATTGAAGTATTACAACGAAACTCGGTATTCGTTTTGATCATCTAAAGAGGAAATTACTTTCTAAAGATAAACTAAATAGGTTAATTAGGGGGACTCTGGACCAACATTACTAATGTGCTTCTACCGAACGTTCTTTCCCGTATATTTTAACGACATTCGGTATACGTCGTGAGTATCTAAAGAGAAAGATGTGTTTATACTGGGTATACTCAGTATTACGGTAAAATGTAATTATAACAAGCTATGTAGTTCTAGCTTCTACTACTAGGAGCGCTGATCATAGACACTGCATCCTGCTTCTGCTCTACATTGATTCGGCTGTTCACTACAAATATTAAAGCGCATGTATTATTACTTATAGGATTCATGTATCAATGTTGTACTGTGTAATATGTTATTAAGGGACATCGACGGCTTACCAAGTCTACAGATGGTGCTGTTGTTCTGTGTAATATGTTATTAAGGGACATCGACGGCTTACCAAGTCTACAGATGGTGCTGTTGTGCTGTGTAATATGTTATTAAGGGACATCGACGGCTTACCAAGTCTACAGATGGTGCTGTTGTTCTGTGTAATATGTTATTAAGGGACATCGACGGCTTACCAAGTCTACAGATGGTGCTGTTGTGCTGTGTAATATGTTATTAAGGGACATCGACGGCTTACCAAGTCTACAGATGGTGCTGTTGTGCTGTGTAATATGTTTTTAAGGGACATCGACGGCTTACCAAGTCTACAGATGGTGCTGTTGTACTGTGTAATATGTTATTAAGGGACATCGACGGCTTACCAAGTCTACAGATGGTGCTGTTGTGCTGTGTAATATGTTTTTAAGGGACATCGACGGCTTACCAAGTCTACAGATGGTGCTGTTGTACTGTGTAATATGTTATTAAGGGACATCGACGGCTTACCAAGTCTACAGATGGTGCTGTTGTGCTGTGTAATATGTTATTAAGGGACATCGACGGCTTACCAAGTCTACAGATGGTGCTGTTGTGCTGTGTAATATGTTATTAAGGGACATCGACGGCTTACCAAGTCTACAGATGGTGCTGTTGTACTGTGTAATATGTTATTAAGGGACATCGCCGGCTTACCAAGACTACAGATGGTGCTGTTGTCTAAAATGGAAGACCTGCACAGTTCATATTCTTTAGAAATTTGACGTAAATTTACCACCTTGCTAAGGAAAGTGCTTAGTTATACAGCTCCTGCCTGACGGACCTCTTTGTAGAGAATTTAGTAAGCTTTCGAATGGCCACCTTCCACTTACCACGATTTGTCAAATTTGTTTTGAGGAGAGTATGCTGATTTTCCCTCCACATGGTTACATTGTTTTCCACGAACATCGCTACTAATAGTCAGGGCCGCCACATCCCAGAGCCGGGCCCAGGACCAGATCACGGGCCCCCACTTCTCCGAGCCGGGCCCCAACTTCTCAGAGCCAGACAGAAAATTCTAGTACTTTGCTATAGGACTTTGGACATTTTAAAATCGATGCAGCAAAGGTCCCTTCCGGTACTTGTAGTTTTATTACGACTCCTAATGAAATATACTATTCTGGGACTGCACTTGTTTTGTCGGTTATGTACATTCAAAAAATATAGATCCAATTCAAATAAATATAGGCTACGCCCGTCTACATTTCTAAACCCCAATTCTATTACAAGCCCCAATTCTGTTACATATTCTTTTTACAAGCTCATGACGTATACATTTTTTCCAATGTATACTATATTTTTTCCGGGGGGCCCCCACGGCGCCCGGGCCCGGGACAACAGTACCCGGCTGTCCCACCCCATGTGGCGGCCCTGCTAATAGCTGACTTAGTAGAGTGTAAATAGGTTATTGCCCGATGGTCACGAGCTAGACTATGATTCCTGAAGGATTATTATGATTGATCTTGCAGACAGCGGCATCTTCAAAGGCCGTGATCCCGTGACTTGTTCAATCACTAACACTTGCCCCAAGACTAGATCCTTCATTGGGGACACTAGCACTTATAGTGATCGGATTGTAATCAAAGAACATTTAATTCGCTATGGATTTGCACGATACATAATAATCGCTCAAAATTGACCTTAACAGATGTAGGCAACAGAACTACATCCGTTAAGGACATTACCAGAGGCGCTGCTGCTTTCTGAACA